>CM074976.1:30292602-30305241 GCA_037576825.1 Pangasius krempfi | reverse complement strand
CCCAACATCAGCGCCTGACCTCACTAATGCTCTTGTAGCTGAATGAACACAAATCCCCACAGCCGCGCTCCAACATCCAGTGGAAAGCCTTCGTAGAAGAGTGGTGGAGCTTATTATAACAGCAGAGGGGGAATAAATCTGGAATGGGATGTTCAACAAGCACAGAGGAGTGTGACGGTCACAAACCTTTGGCTTTATAGCGTACGTATACGCCGTTAGCAATGCTGTAGTTTGCTAGTACAAAAATGAAAGCACCATCACCGACATGTGACCTTGTACATGACCAGAAAAGGACAATGTGACAAAACCTTTCCACTTTAGTTTCTGTGAAAAAGTGTTTAAATAGGCGCTGCATTTAGGACGCCCCGTTTACAGTCACTGGGGGTTTAAGACGTTAAATAATCGAAAACAAACTGTGAACACTTTCGTCCTTTTATGCAAAATCACATCGTTTGTTTAAGATGAACCTAATTAACAACTTAAGCTCATAGTGTGGCATAAGGAAAGATGGAACAAACAGCAAGAATTTGATTATTGAAGTAATTAAACGCTGTGTCGAGGGTGTAAACCATGTGTAGCAGAACGTCTTCCCAATGAGACTGAATGCAAAGACGTAAACCCGCTCTCTGCACAGCCTCATGTACTCTGTACTGAAATACAGCTGGAGGATTGTCTCTCGCACTACCAGACTTCCTGTTGACTTCCTATTAAACTCTGATTCACTCTTGCGTACACACTCCACTCTTCTTTGCTCTCCTAATCCCTTCGCGCGGGTTATGTAACGTCACTGAGAGCGCTCCTCGGAGACTTAATCCTTAACGCTTTAAGGCCATTCATCTTCATGACTTCCTTAGACGCTAAGGATAATTTATTTATTACAGCCATTTATTACACAGCTATGGGCAAAGGGTAGCATCTTACACACCTACAGAGGTCATTACAGAATGGTTAAATGGCTTGAATGACTCTGTAAGTTTCCAGACCTGATTTGAAGGAACGCAGATAAAACAGTTTGTGTTTTGTCACTACTGATTTCTTTAACACACGCTATTGGACTCGCAAACTGACGAAGTGTCTTGGAATTAAAACCCTCTTCATTTTCTTGAGGGCGCGCAAACTTTTGCACTCAATATTACATTACTTACGAGCTAAATAACTCTGTATCTCGTCATCAAGTAGAAGGAACAGTCGCAGGTGCCATCATTTCGTACACGGGTCCACACGTGAAAAGTCTCGTGCGCTCGGCCCGTCCAGCGTTTTTATTTTGATGAGAAACGATAGTTGCTATATATACACACACACACACACACACACACACACACACACACATCGTAACTTCTACAGCCAACTAGCTAAACACAAACCAAATCACAAACTACTCAGTGTGCAAGTCGGTCGTTCGCGCTAACGTACCGTACTAGCTACTGTACGTGCGCTCACCAGACACACCAACGATCTCTGCTGCTTCCTACCACGTTTTATTTTTATTTTTACTTTATACACATTTAACGAGAGGTCGTACAACATCAGGACGGGTCAGAGGTTCGACTCTGGGTTTCAATAACCGTCCAATCAGAACAGAGCTCATTTACATACGGCAGTCTTAACGACACAGTAATAAAAACAGCTGGTGTAATTCTGACAGACGCAGAGAAGAAAAAAAAAAAAGATAAAACCACAAAAATATTACGATAAATTATTTATTTCATAGGAACATTTTTGTAAATAATATCAAGTCAGTGTATGAGATGATAGAGTCGCTATTTATTTTATTCACTATTTCAGCTCGAGTATATAACGGAAGAGAACGTGAGCGTTGCTGCTCCTGATATGTTGCATATAGGTCTATTGTTCACTCAGCTGTATGAAGCTCAAGTGCACTTGGCAGCAGATTAAAGCCCTCGTAAACAATTCAGACATGTTGGCTAATGTTTGATTTGCTTAATAAAGGCGAAGCTGAGCATTATTCCTCGGTTTTAATTTGTACTCCACCGCAGTGGCGTGGAGAAAGCCGAGACCCGGCCCTGAGCCAGGCCTGATGGATTTACGGAGGGCTTTCTTCCATCTCATCAGCTCACGACTGGCATGTGGGCAACGCGATATAATAATCTGACATAACACGACATCGATATAATGCGATACTGCTATATCTTTTTAAAAATATAATTCCAAACTCCAAGCTGATTTGTAGTGAAACTTTAAAAGTGTAAAACGCACAACATGGCGTTTCCGAGTGGCCTAGCTAATAAATTTATGACTCGTGTTCTTCGCAAAGTTTCGATGCGGCTCCTGCGTTACACAAAGATTTTGCAGGTAAGATTTTAAAACGAGGTACCACCGAAATCCCGGATGTTAGGTTTCATCGCTACTTTCAGTAAATCCATTTCCATACGTCAAACGATCAGAATCCCGCCAAAATATAAAATGTACAGCGTGTCCCAAGTGTCTCCATACGCAGGGGACTGTGTTTATCAGCACCACGTCGGTTGTGTCTTCATCATCAGTGGCTGTTCGTGGACGTCCGCTTCTCGGTTGGTCTGCAACGCTTCCAGTCTTTTTGAATTTGTTAATAAGTTTGGTAACAGTGTTGTGTGTGTGTGTGTGTGTGTGTGTGTGTGCGCGTGTGTGATGTGCTCGCCATGTTTCCTGTTAAAGTCCATTGCAGCCTTGTGACAGCTTCCCGATCCAGCCATGAGAATGACTTCAATACCTTCTTCTTTTGTCAAAGGCGTTCTTAAAGGCTATCTGAATATATATATATATATATATATATATATATACACACACACACACACACACAGAATATAAAGCAAAGATGAAAACTTTGGGATGACACTTTGCTAAAAAGTGTTAATTTCCTCTCTGTATGGAGACTTTTGGGACGCGCTGTATATAATAAAGCGACAGTTGAGAAATCACAGGCGCATGTGCATGTCAGAGTTTCTGAGAAACACCTCAAGCGCTCACCAAGCGGCTACCAAACCATCTTGAATCAACAGGTGATTCATTTTACGATCATAGTGAACATTTCCTGGACTGTCATGACAAAAAATGAGTCACAAAGGCATAACTGGAGTGTTTCCATTAGGCACGGCGCATGCCGACGAAAAATTATACAACATTCTTGTGCGTTTCATGAGACGTCACGCTGCATAACGGCGGCCATTTTGCTATCTAATTTAATATTCGGCTCTTTACGACTCAGCGCTGAATATCTGGAATTATGACCTCCCGCTCTTCCATATGCACTTGTTCAGGTTCACCCCAGTGCCGGCGGTGACTCGAGGCGAATTTGCATGTGACGCTGCTTGTGGTTATTGTGCATTGTGTCTAAATATAGTCCTGAGTTTGAATAACAAACTTTATCACAAAAGCGGAGGACGTTCGACGACCTTGAGCTCTGCGCATATGACCATTCTGATGTGCTTTCCGATGGACGCCAGAAAACAAGCCTGCTGCTCAGAACAGCTTCGGCACTATGAGCTTTACTGTGCAAGACACACACACACACACACACACAAATTCCAACATCCTGTTTTTAACAGTTTCTGCTGTTGAGTTGATGAAAAAGTCTGTGATTGGTCGATTAAAATGTCAGTCAAACAGAAAGTAGGAGATTCTTCTTCACATTTAGTGATCAAATGAAGCAAATTCATGAAGCACACCTTATCATCACGAACACATTCACCTCAAACTGTACATTTTGTCAGAACTGCTTCCGAGAGCCGTCTGAAAGGAACTTCGGAAAGCCGTGTGCGTTTAGTGTTTCCTAACAGTGGGAGGAGCTTAGCTGTCCATCAAACAAATAGGCGGGGCTGCGAACGGCAAGGCGTGATTCGGGAGAGCGCACATTTTCACGAGGTTTGTTGCCGTTTTGCTGTGGGTGTATCTGAGGATAACGCTACACAGTCACATCGTCTTAGGGGCCGTTTACACGACAACGTTTTCAGCTAAAAAAACGGGAAACTTTTTACGCGTTTTGCCTGTTCGTTTACATGACAACGGCGTTTTGGGGGACTGAAAACGCATATTTTTGAAAACGGGTTTCAAAGTGCACGTTTTTGAAAACGCGTTTTGAAATCGTCTCCACGTAAACACCCAATACGGGAATCTTTGAAAAGGGTGATGTCACGCACGTGCGTAGTACGTGTCAGGTATGTAGACACGCGCAGTACGTGTCTATCGTAAAAAGGCAAGCGCGAACAAACTTACAGCGTTGCTGCTGCTCAAGAGTTTGCTGACGCTTCTTCGGCAAAGTGTGGATTTACTCCACCAATATTACAACCAACTAACAAGGTGACAGCGCCAACTACTGGCCTGGCGTAGGTAATACGGCGCTTTTGGCCGTTATAGCGGATATGTGTAAACGCGAATCGTTTTGAAAACGTTGTCGTGTATACGTGAAACTTTTTGTAGCCTTGATGACTAAATCGCATTTATTTCAAAGCGTGACTCAAGCCTTTTGAATTTTACTCAGAAAAACAGAACGCTTATATACGACTCCAGCTTGTGCCACATTACGACTTTGAATTGCGCAGGAATCTTTAAAAAATGTAGCTAGAGTTTATGCTAAAAGTTGACCGAAAATCTGGGAACACTGCGCTGAACGTTGTATCATTTGTTTTAATGTTCATCCTTCAATTCAAAAACATGGAGAAAAAATAAAAATAAAACGGTGTAACAACAATTTTCTCTCAACGATTTGAGCAATAAAATAATTTGGCTCGGGTTATCGTCTCTGTAGAGTTTCCCATGTTCTCCTCGTGTCTTCGGGGGTTTCTTCCGTGTTCTCCGGTTTCATCCCACCTCCCAAAAACATGGCATTTGGACGATTGGTGACTAAATAAAACGAGCGATTTGCTACAGAGGAGAAGAAAGCCAGAAGACACAGCTCTTTTCTAAGTTTTCCAGAAGCACGGAGTGTGAGATCTTGATCACTAGTTTCTTCAGATTTACACACAAACTGCTGACCGCAAAAACAGAGTAGCAAAGAACCACAATATGAACAAAACCTCGGCACATTTATATAAGGAAAATTATATGTGTCGAAGGTGCAATCGTCAGGAGAAAGTGGCTGTGGACCGCAAGCTGGGTGTAAACGTTCAGCTTGATCAAACCCTAACTGTGACTTTAAGCAGAGATGGAACAGTCCATCATACGAGCCTGGACGTTAGAGACTGCGACTACAGATAATTACTTGACAAGATCCCAATACAATCATGTCAGGATTCTATAACGGGGTCAGATGATATGATGAATTTCCTCAGACAGATTAAAAGAACCGTACCACGTTCTCGCATAAACACGTACGTTTTTCAGAAAAGCTTTTTTCTGCCCACTGGCATGTCTCGTGGCCACCGTTACCGTATTCGTAGCAGCCCTGCGAGTTCGCCTTCCTCCTGCGGGTGGATTTCAGACGAGTGTCTGAGATTTCAGTCAAGATTTCATCTCACACTAGGGCCAGAACTTTGCCCAAAATTTATCTGCCACTTTTTTTTTTTTTTTTGGGAAACCGTGGAGGATTTCTCATCACCGTCTGTCCACTTTAACGAGGATGATGTCCTAAACGAGGAGATGATATCCTGGACGTGTGTTTTTGTTATGCCATGGATAGCTGGATAAAATAATATTTCTGACATAAATATTATTTGTAAGGATTGCATAAACTCACATAAACTCCACTTTCTTTCAAATGATCGAGCGACAGTCGGAAAAGCGGCTGGTGAGAGAGAAGACACAAACACAAGACATACCGCGTTTATCGAGCTGCTACTGTAGAGCAAGACACACCCTTGGGGGCGGGACATATTCCTTCTGGAGAGCATTTTATTGGACGAACACAAGAGCAGTACAGGATGAGTCATGAAAAATATTTTCATGTGACTGACAGACAAATAAAAATAAAAATTCAAACAACATTTCCATAACTATTTTTAAAAAAAATTATACTATTAAATTGTCAATAACACTCACGGACAGGTACAAGACGGTTTTGGTTTTACATTAAAGGCGAGTTAATTGCACTCTGGCAGAGTTTCTGGATATCATCGAGACACTAAAGTGACTAAATAACAGGCCCGAATAACCGAAAAAGCTTCCTTCACTGACAATTTGACATGGCAAATTCTCCCAAGGATGAATCCCAAACGCCCTAATGTTACCTATACACGCGCACTACATAGTGCACATATACACTAATCCACTTGCACCCTATTTAGTGCACTAGGTGTCCATTTGGGATTCGGGATAAAAGTGAGAGTTTTGCCATCAATCTAGGAAACAGAGCTAGAGCTCCTGAGGCCTACAAAGGCGATTAGCATTATTAGCAAACAAAAAAAAAAATCACAAAATGCATGATCAGCACCACCGAAATATGTTCATAATTATATTATTTAAGATCTTCCATGTCAGGTCATGATCATATCGACCTGCTAGAAGCTTCTACGGACGTTTTGTTAGTTTTATCCGTCCTCGCGAGCTCCACCAACGGCTAACTCGCTAACCGGTTCAAAACATTAGCTGCTAATTTCCTTCTTAAAATAATAAAACAACACAATAAATAACATTACGATAAAACAAGCTGATTCTCTCACCTGTATTACCGTGTTCGTTTCGTTAAATAGAAATAAAAAAAAGAAAAAGGGGGAAAAAAAAGAGAAACGTAATGATCTTAGCAACCTAGCTAACTCGCTAGCATGCTAACCGAATTCCAGCTCGCGTCTTGCTAGCAAAGGAGCCGCAAAAGGAAATAAAAACAAGCAGCGTGAATGAATAAACAAACAAACAAGTAAACAAAAACAATGTGTGAATTTTTAAAATAAGAAAGTACATTTTAAAAAGATAGGAGTTTGTTTTACCTTTTGATCCTCTGTGTTTCGGGGGAAAGAAGGAGGTGATTAAGAGGAGTGATCCCGTATAAACAGTTTTTGTTATTATTTTTAAATTTATTTACTTTGCTTAAAAAATATGTTCCCAATTCTGCGTGAATGTCCTATTGGAAAGCAGACAAAATGCAAACAAAAGATGCAATGTTGGCTTAAAAACTGCCAATCTTTAAAGCATCTAGTGAAATAATCCTCAGTGTCCCATCAATGGATGCATTTAAAAAAAGAAAGAAAGAAAGATGCGGTTAAAATAAACACATTTCCTGATGGTTGATAGAAATTCCGTGTGTTTAGCCGTCCTTTCCTGCTTATTCTTCCTTTCCGATTGTTTTTTCTTGTATTTAAATTTATTTAGGGCGATTAAATCGGTTCACCCTATTGTCAATATTGCTGGGCTGAGTCCATGGCACACACACACACACACATCGGGCTCAACCGTGCTGGTTTGTGTGCCAGCCCATACTCCACGCTGATTGGTCGGTTTAAAGTTTCTCAGCGATACGATTGGACAGCGTCGGTGTCAATCATGAGGGGGGAAAAACAGAACGCAGAATGAGTGTAGGTTGCCGAGTACAGGACGAGGGGAAGAAGAAAAAAAAAACACTTCTGTCAACCGGCGAGAGATGGAAAAAAGGTGGAAAAAACAGAAATGAGGAATGAAGTTCGACTTGAAGTGAGGCCAAGCCAAACCCCAGCCGTGTACGATTCATCACAGTGCGGCGCGTTTTGTTTTGTTTTGTTCTAAAGAATCCCGTACATTTGATTCACTTGATTCATACTTCCACACTTCCTCAAGTAATTATTAGATTAGGGAAACTCACTCACTCACTCATACTCACACAAAGAGTGAGTCTCTTCTCTCCTTTTTCACCTAGTTTGCCTGGATTGAATCTTATATGTATCAATATGATTCGATGAAGTCGACTCTTTGAATCGACTCTTTTAGGTGTACGAGTCATTGAGAGTCGACTCGCACATACGACTCCTCTGTTTTTGTTTCGTTGGTTTTGTTTTTTGTTTTGTTGTCATCAGTCAGCCAACTCCAGTCTGAAATCGGTGCTCATGAGGAGCCTCATGATGATAACACACACTACGCATTACACACATTACAGCTCTAGTCAGTGACTGTACACCTACAACCAGGTAGAAGTGTCTAAAACACACACACACACACACACACACACAACCAAATCAGTTCCATATGCCACAGTTTATACGTGAGGAATAAAACACTTGGGGGAATGCAGTTACAGGAAAATAATCAATGACACAAAGTTGTATTAGGATTATTTTTCTGTAACAAGACGTCCCGAAGTCTTTTATTCCTCTTATACCAAAGCTAACATACTTTTTATCCATTTATAGTTACCTATTTATAGTCTACCAAACCAATCCGTACACAGCAAAGGTCCTTTCTTTTTGGAAGGTACAGTTGGCAAGTTTAAGTTTTAAGTTAATTTAATAAAGATTCACTGATCTGGATGTTTCTCTCTAACAAATGAGAAACAAATATAAGGGGACTTTCCTAATTTGCTTGCTGTACTGCTTTTAGTGCACTCGCTTTGCTAGAATGATTTGTTTGTTTATGTTGTATTTTATAGGTGCGTGGTAAAAATGGCTGATTGTTTACTTAATAAACAATTTATAATCCTGCAGTAGTGTTTCTTGTTGTAGTGTTTCAAATCGCACACACACACACTCTGTGTGCATGAATTACCACTGGAATAAAATACAGAGCATCAGAACAATTTGAATAAAACAGAACAATCTAAGCATTAATATTTAAATAGTGTATGATTGAATAAGTATAAAAAAATGAACGAGTTTTTGTAGCTGACAAAAACAGCTGATTTTTGCACACACCACAGGAAAGATTATAAAGTAAAAAAAAAGCCATTTTCAACATAATGTTTTATTAAAATATAATCCATGTTCAATATTTTAAAACTATAATCTTCCACAGAAAGGATGAAAATTAAAATGTATGCTTTTTCTCTCTTTTCAGTGCCTGCTTCCTGTGTGATTTTGCTTTAAGATGCATGGACGAGACGCTTTTAAAGTTGTCTTTCTTCCCCACGCTGATCTCCTCGGCTCCCGCCGTCCACTGCAGCAGCTCGCCGTCCTCGCCGCCCGTCAGCAAGGCCCCGCCCACCGCGTCCCACTGGAAACACCTCACCGTGGATGAATGGCCGCCACTCAGTGACTTCATCAGCTTCAGTTCACCGCCACTGCAGTCCAGCAGGTGGAGCGCTCCACTGTGGGATCCGCCCACCACGACCAGGCGATCTGTTTCCTCCAGCCACGTTCCGCCCACAAAGTAGTCCAGAGGAGTTTCCTCGGGTAAAGAGACGAGGGTTCGAGCGTCGGATGAACTGAAGAGCGTGAACGAGTCGTCGCTGTCCAGCCGAGACAAATCCCACAGATGGAGGCCTTCGTCGTGAGTCAAACACAGCAGCTGGTCCTGATTTTTACCTAAAAACCAAATCAGATTATTTTGGGGAATTTTTCTCACATATAAAACACATCTCCATCCTTCTGTCCAATATAACACATGTCCAGGCCCCTGACGCTTCCACAATCCCAGTAATGACCTAACCTTTCATTAGGGCATGCCATGCTCTCATTACATCATTATTGTCGAAGAATTTAAATACTGAACGTGGTTCTCTTGAAAACCATCAAATTGAATGTACCATATTTAATAAAAAGGAAGCCAAACAACAATTGTAGCATCAATGGTGCTTTCAGAATAAGAGAGTGAAATGCTCCCAGTAGAGCCGATCGTAGTGTATGTAGCGTCACCATCGTGCAAAATACTGTAAGATGTTTCTGATACCAAACTTGAGTGTTGAGCTTATCTGTGGAGCTCCAGGATCTGTAAACGGGAAATAAAACTAATGATGTGCACCAACAACATCTGAAACAATCAGATCAAGGAGGCTGTTGATTCACAAAGCTCTCCGTTCCTGTACTAGCATTCAGACGTTTCAGCCAAGGAATGTGCTTCATGGGTGTGGCTTTGGAGGGAACACCGAAGGGAAAGGATGGATTTGTTTCGACATGCATAACCTTTGACAAAAATGACTGAGTACACTTTTAAGTATGGTAATATGGCAGGAATGTGCTGAAAGAGCATTGGAGTTCAGTAATCAAAGCAGGAATATAATATTGATAGCAGTCTTGGTGGGCGTGGCTTAATATACTAATGAGTATGTTTGATTAACGCGCCTCTCTCCACGAGTCCTGGCTTGCTCAAGCGCTCAAGCAGAACGAAACACAACAGTGTAGGAGGAGAAACTCAGGATTTCTCAATGAGACATTTGTAAATCAGTCTAATTATAGAGAGTCTGACATGAAGCCACATGGTTCATGGAGAAGACAGTGAGGCACGTAAAAAAACAAACAAAAAAAAAAAAAACAACGATATAGAGTATGCAGAGCTGTTCTAGGCTGCCTACCTGACCAACAGAGGGCGCTAGCGGAGGAGTCGCAGTTGCACGTGGTGACGAGGGCGTCGTCTTCTTCTCCCAAACTCAAATCGAACACGTTCACCAGGCCGTCTGTGGAACCCGACGCCAGCCTATCCGCCTGCTTTGGGTGGAAGCGCACGGCTGTGATGTCATCACTGTGCGACTCGGAGTACACCCCCAGCAGCCCTTCCTGTTTGGCTCCACCTCCTGTCGTCCGGGAGTCCCAGAAAACCAGAAAGCTGTCGTCGCCCAGCTGCTCGGTTCCGGCGCACACCACCGCGCCGTTACAGCTGACGTCGAACGAACAGTACGAGTGATCCGGATCGCTCCTGAACACTCGGACCGCTGAGGAACCGGGCCGACGCACGTCCCAGCATCGCAGCGTCCCGTCGGAAGAGCCGGTGAAGAGCAGATCGGGCGAGGACGGAGAAAATCGGACCCCGAACACGGCCCCCGCGTGGCCCTGATATTCTCCCAGAGCTCGGAGGGTCTCTTTGGCGTGCAGGCGAACAGCACGATTGGAGCAAGACACGGCGATGAGGTCTACAGGAGAAAGGGTTAAGTCCAGGATGTACGAAGGCTCATCTGGCTGCAAGCGTCTGGAGATCGACAGCGTCTCGAAGGTGTCTTCAAGGGAATCCATGAGAGTGGAGAATAACTACTGGCACTCTCTAATGAAAAAAAATGCTTACAGGGTTAATTAAACCTGTTGTCATCAAACATTCAGCTCCAAAGTCAACCTCATTGATTTTATAGCCCTGCACTAACCCTAACCGCAGTGTAGCGTATGATATCGCTTTTATACAACAGTCCTCGAAATTTTATTTTTGCTCCGCCAGAGGAAACAGATCCTGAAGAAGCCACGCTCACTGAAAACCTGTCAGCTCATAATGATTTGTGCGTTCCCGTTAAAATGCATCCGGTGAAACATCCCTTCTTCCTTTTCATTTTCTTCTGATGAGCTTTCACATTTAAAGTCAGAAGCTATATTCCTGAAAAATTTATACTCAGTGGACCCGAACTAACTGTTGTATAATAAAGAAACATTTTTTTTGATGTAGTGAACATTTAGCAGTGAGTCTAAAGCTGTCAAAAAAGCCAGAAACATTTAGATTTGTATTATTTTTGTTGTAAACCCTTAAGGCAAGATACTACAGGGTGAACCAAATCTCAGATTTCTGAATAAACGACATGTCCTCTAACACATCTTCCTCTCCTCTGGAGTTACCTGAAACTTAGCAGCTCTGATGGTTTTTAAGCTCCGCCCACTTCACAATCACAACATACAAGTCATACTATATCCCTGAAAAGCTTGGTTTCTGATATATACGTCAGTACGTGTGTCATTATGATACACACCTTAATTTCCTTTATAAACCTTATAAACCACACTGAGTGGAATGGAAACACTTTAGTACACAGTATATTCCTAAAAATCAGGGTTTTTCTCAGCGTGTGATATTTCACATGTTCAGTCCTGTCCCTGATTAGAAGAATATTATGACTGAGTTTCCCAAAATGTTCATTAATGTGTAAAAGATGATGCAGCAGGCTAGTCCATTTTGCTGAAATTTCATTGCAGCAACTCAAAATGGTACTCGGTAGTTTGTATGGCCCCCACGTGCTTGTATGCCTGACAACGCCGAGGCTCCTAATGAGACGACGGATGGTGTCCTGGGGTATTTCCTCCCAGATCTGGACCAGGGCATCACTGAGCTCCTGGACAGTCTGAGGTGCAACCCGGTGGCGTCGGATGGACCGAAACATTAATGTCCCAGAGGTGTTCTATTGGATTTAAGTCAGGCGAGTGTGGGGGCCATTCAGTGAAATCGATTCCTTCATCCTCCAGGAACTGCCTGCATGCTCTCGCCACATGAGGCCGGGCATTGTCATGCACCAGGAAGAACCCAGGACCCACTGGACCAGCGTAGGGTCTGAGAATGGGTCCAAGGACTTCATCCCGATAACTAATGGCAGTCAGGGTGCCATTGTCTAGCCTGTAGAGAGCTGTGCATCCCTCCATGGATGTGCCTCCCCAGACCATCACTGACCCACCACCAAACCGGTCATGCTGAACGACGTTACAGAACGATGTTCTCCAGACCCTTTCACGTCTGTCACATGTGCTCAGGGTGAACCTGTTCTCATCTGTGAAAAGCACAGGGCGCCAGTGGCGGACCTGCCAATTCTGGTGTTCAATGGCAAACACCAATCGAGCTCCACGGTGCCGGGCAGTGAGCACAGGGCCCACTAGAGGACGTCGGGCCCTCAGGCCACCCTCATGA
>CM074976.1:30265710-30283596 GCA_037576825.1 Pangasius krempfi | reverse complement strand
CCCTGACCTCAACCCCACTGAACACCTTTGGGATGAACTGGAACACCGACTGAACCCCAGACCTCCTCGACATCCCACTGTAGCTGAATGAGCACAAATCCCCACAGCCAAAAATCCAAAAATCTAGTGGAAAGCCTTCCCAGAAGAGTGGAGCTTATTAGAACAGCAAAGGGGGAATAAATCTGGAATGGGATCTTCACCAAGCACTTATGAGTATGATGGTCGGGTGTGCACAAACCTTTGGCTTTATAATGTATATTTATTCGGAATATAGATATTATATCATCATATTGCCCAGTCACTTAGGTGAATTATTTTAAAACAGTAAAAATCAGCACCTTAAATGCTGAGCTTGAATTTTAAAGCAGCTTATGACAGATATTTATGGCTCTGAACTTAAAGACCTGATAACACTCAGGAGTCTGTTCTTTGGCTGACTGATTTAAAGTTCACCTTCGGCCTCAATTTCACATAGAAGCTGAACGTCGCTCATTAAATGTGTAAAGATTAGTGAAAAGTCAATAAAATCAATTTCAAGAAACCAGAATTTCTTAACAGGTTGAACAATAATAATAATAATAATAATAATAATAATAATAATAATAATAATAATATTGTTCAACCTGTTAATAAAGAAGAACCAACTTCAAGCTAACAAAGCATTTTCAGCCATTTTCTGCACACACACTCGAATATCTTTACAGCAGCTTTCTGATTCTGCGCACACTCTAAAGGATCGATCATTAACCAGATATCCCCCTTTTTCTCTACACGTTCATGATGAAACATCGAGCTCGCAGCTAGAACTCATAAGGCCATTCCCCTCCACGTAACCAGGCAGAGTGTGTAAATTTTTGCACGTGTATCACGAGCACCTTTGAGCCTGAGTCAAGAAAGTTTAGCCGGACCTGCTAACGCATCAGGTTTATTAGGTCAGATTATCGCCTAGTCAATGATTGACATTAGTCACGCCACAGGAGTAAATTATTATTTGACTGAAGTGCATAAAAACAAAACAAAGAGTGCATCCACTTTAAAATCACGCGAGCACAAAGTACAACAAAAGCCGTAACATCATGATGAGAGCGGCACATTTCATAAGATTTTGGGCTTAACGTGCCGTGAGATCGCTCGCGGTCACAGATTTACGCTATAATATCGCAGGAACCGAACCAGGAACGACTGAAACGATCCGTTTCATTCAGCGCGAACCGCTTCCACATTTCTGCGCAGGAGAGAACGTGAGAACCAGACAGGAACCTGATAGGAGTCATTAACCCTTACATACCGTAATCAGTGTTTAAAATATATCTGTATCCTGATTCTTTTATAAATAGCACTCGTGTTATGTAAATGGACTGCCATGTGCAGGAATACTACCAGTTTAAAAAAAAAAAAAAAAAAAAAAAGACGGATTACACTTGAAATAAAAACAAATCTTCCAGTGCGCTTAGAAACAAAAAGAAATGGAAACATGCAGATCAAAAATAATAGTGCTGATGTCCAAAATGATAGAAAATATCATTTTTGAGCAAAATGTATGCAGTTTCTGCCTGTTGCATGATGCAGATGATTTTACAGTTAAAATCTCTCTCTCTCTCTCTCTCTCTCTCTCTCTCTCTATACACACACACACACACACACACACATATATATATATATATTAAAAAAAAAAAAAAAAAAAACCTCGGGCCTTCCGTTGAGTCTTTAAACCATTTTATTTTTTTTTTCATTTTTTTTTTTTTTTTTTTTTTTTTTTTTTAAACTCAATTTGTGTCAAAGGTTTCTAAAGATTTACCAGAGACATGCTGCACTAAGAACGGCAATTAGTCTTAGACAGCTAGAAAAACATCTAAAATAATCAGATTCGTATTAGGCTGCAGTTAAATTACAAACGTCAAATGATTTAGAGATGAATCTTATAATTTATCATATTAAAACAGCCTTAAACTGACTGCAGACACTGTGCATGGAAGTGTTAACGTGACTGTGTGGTGTTTGGCTTACCAGGACCGAGTGCATGCCCATGTAGACGCGGCTCACGCACACCAGCGCGCTCCAGCTCAGGGCCAGAGTGAGTCCGGGAAGGAACGGATACTGGGGACAAAGCAAACACATAATAAATGCTTTAAAAAAAATAATAATAAAAATTACAGATACATTTTTTACGAAACCTCCTTCAAGCAGCCAAAATCAGACATGCAATTTAAATGGGTGTACAAACTTTTGCATGTGAGTACAATACATTACTCATGACTTCTCATGCTGCGCTGACAAATTCTCAATTCTGATTGGTCAGGAGGTGCCGAAACGGTGCTGTTGATTATTTTCCTGTAACAGCACACCCACCAGTGTGTTATACCGTATAAAACAATCACATGCCTGGCATCATGGCTCTGTTTCTCTTGCTACTCGCAGCTTCACAGCTAAGTGATATGAACTTACTGCCATTTTATTCAGACTATTCAAATTTCTGCTCTGCATTCCTGCGACTGAAACGAAAGCCGTCCCGGTCAGAAGGCAGATGTGGACAGCTGTGTGCCTCAGGTCTGTAATTTGGACAAATTTGGAGGAAACACTGCACACGTCTTTTTTTTTTTTTTTTTTTTAAACCCTACTTACTCTTGCTGGGAAATTATCACGAGGCTTATGTGGGGAAAAAAAAAAAAAAGCTTACAGGCTGCCGTGACCTTGAGCAGAATCAAACACCAGCATGAAAAAAAAAAAAGCCTGAAGTTAACAAAGAAGCAGGAGGTCTGGAAACTGGAGTGAGTTTGAACCGAAGGCGCAGAACGGCACTCTTTCAGCCAATCACATCGGTTTCCGTGAGCAGCGCCAGCAGACAGAACACACACCACTATTCAAAACGATTTCCACCCAAGCTACACATTGGATATTTCTATACATCGCATCCTGTGTACTGAGACTTTCAGGGTAAAAACGTGTAAAGCCGGCAGGGTTAAATAACGTGACGCTCTGAAGGCGCAGAGGTCTTCTACGACCCGGGACAGGGCTGTTAGCATTAGCTTATTGATCTTTCACACACTGTCTATGTGAAAGCTCGTGTGTGTGTGTGTGTGTGTGTGTTCCTGGGTGTTTACACTTTTAGGTCATGGGGACTTTTCCATGGGAACATGATCTGAGCCAATGACCTGCGTTTAAAATGTCATGTGACCCCTCAGCTAGAAATACGACTGAATGATACGAGAGGCTGTAATTCACTCACACTTGACACACACACACACACACACACAATCAAATCTCTTATGCACACACTATCAAATCTACCTAAATGACAGTTTAATGGTGTGTAAGAGTGTGTGAAAGACAACCATGAAGGGGGGGGGGGATAAATACTGTAGTAAAGCAAACACTGAAATGTTGCTTGGAAATAAATAAAGGTGTCTCGTTAGAAAACGTTGCTGACAAAAATCTAATTCAAGTCGATATATCCATCGACGCTAAATATCTAGCTGTTGCGTTCTCAAATCTGATTGGTCAGATTGGTCGTTGATTCATTTTCCAGAACGGCAGCTCAGGAGCTCGCGCTTTGTGAACGTGACACGCTGCGTTTCTCCGTCTTTCTAACTTCAAGAGAGAGAAAGAGAGAAAGAAAGAGGCCAGTGAAGGAACGACTGTTTATAGCCGATATACTACACGATATGTAAAACATTAAATGTAGCTATAAATGGATAAAAAAAAGCAAAACTTTTTTTTTTTAAATGAAAAACCATAATGGTCGGCAGATTTCTGTGGTAAAAGCGGAATAAAACACTTCTTCGCATGCTGTTATAGGAAAATACTCAACTTCTGGGTTGTCGGAGTTACTCTGCTTTATTAAACCACATCACTGTTGATTATTTTCCTTTAACAGCGCAGCACTGAGTGATTTATTCCTTACAAAATGTAAGGAACGAGCACTAGAGCCCAGAACTAACTCCCAGTTGCATAGCGAGTGTACAACTAATATACACTTCCACAACTCCAGAACACACACACACACACACACACACACACACACACACACCCACACAAAAACAAACAGACAGTCTAAAAGAGTGAAATGGTGCTGGATTAGGAGGAATCTATCAGCAGAGATAATCTGCTCAACAGGAATCAGCGACCTTTGGAAAAAAAAAAAAAGGAGCGACGTTACAACGAACAACTTGCTGCTGCACGTGAAATCACCACTTCTCATGAATCAACTCTCACATCCGTTTTTTAACTCTCTCTCTCTCTCTCTCTCTCTCTCGCCTGTGTGGAGAGGGAAGAAGAAAATAACTGCAGGGTCTGAGAGTTGTGTATGTGTCCTGACCGCACCTCGTGCCCCTCGACCACATGACACACGAGCTGCTGAGGAAAAGAGGAACTCTGAGGACGAAGCGCTCTCAGCTCCGTTACTCCTCCTGCCTCTCATCAGGGTCAAACATCTGCCGCAGATTACAGAGCAGTGTGTGTGTGTGTGTGTGTGTGTGTGTGTGGATTTCATCCAGGAAAAAGAGAGCTGCAGCAGCTGTGTGTGTGTGTGTGTGTGTGTGTGTGTGATGCATCAGTTCAGGACAGAGAAAACGTCAGAGTAGAAAGTACACTCGTGATTGTAAACCCTCACAGTTCAGTATTTGATTTTGAACTCCAGTGTTTGCGTGTCAGCCTGTTGCCTGACGAGACACGAACCGTGATTCATGGGGCTTTTCACAGACAGGCGAGCTCACGTTACCCACGATGCAACACGGCTGAAACAAAGATCCCGCGCTTGTTTCGTCTTGTTTGTGGCTCTTTGAAGAACAGGAGAGAGAAAACATTTGCATGCAGCTGTGAAAGTGTTGGAGTGAGGGAGTGTTTGCGTGCGACTGAGATGGAAAGTTATTAGCTGTCGATACTGCGAGGAGGCTGCGTGTTTGCACGTGTGTGTGTGTGTGTGTGTGTGTGTGTGTGAGATGCTGAAATCCTCCTCTGCTTGAGCAAGAGGCCAGAGGAAAACGCTGAATAAGCCTGACCAGACCAGCTCCATAAGAGGAGCTGCGATCTCTCTCTCTCTCTCTCTCACACACACACACACACAGACACACACAGACACACACAGACACACACAGACACACACAGACACACACAGACACACACAGACACACACAGACTTCCCCCCCCTATTTTCCTATGGCATATTTTTTAAATTAATTTAGCAACTCAACAAACGTACTATGAGATCAAAACATTGTGGGAAATGATAATGAGAGGGAGAAAAGTGAGAGAGGAACAGAAGGAAAGAGAGCGAGAGAGAAATAAGGGGGGAGCGATATTGAGAGAAAGAGAATAACAAAATGAAGGACAGAGAGAGCGAAAGAAACAGAGACAGGAGCCAGAGGGAGAGAGAGCCAGAGACGGTAAGGGAGAAGGAGAGAAGGAGACAGAGTGAGAGAGAGAGAGAGAGAGAGAGAGAGAGGAGACAGGAGAGAAAATGAAGGAGAAAGTGGAAAAGACGGATGGATGGATGGACAGAGAGACAGAGCGAGAGAAAGAGAGGGTGTAGTCAAGACATCTAAGTCCAATAACAAATGTACAAACATGCTACAAGATAGTGTGGGGGAAAAAAAGAAAAGTGCCCACGTGCAGGAGAGAGAGAGAGTGCGTTTCAGTGAAGCAGTGTATCAGGAGCAGCAGAATCTCTTATCTCCTTATGTCCTGATAAGTAACGAGTCACTTAAATAAATAAAAAAAAATCACAACCTTGCGGATTTAAAGCTGCACACGTGGGGAACACAGCTCTCACGGCCACGTGTTACAGGACGAGCCTCGTTACGGCTACTCCTGTACCTAAAAAAAAATCTGTGCGTATAAAAAAAAATACGTCCAGAAGAAACAGATCAGTTATTATATCACGTCTCGTAGCGTTATTGCCTCAAATGTCGATTCAGCTTTCATCTGTAATCCAGATTTAGGATGATGACGAAGTGCGACTCCCAAACAAACAGTGAGGTTTTACAAAACGAACAATGACACGTGGGTGGGCCGCATTTCTGACCAACAAAGACTCTCTGTTCTGCACCTGCTGTACGCTGTTATTACATTTTCTCCACTTCATCGCAGGAGGATGAAGGGAATAAAACACTCTGCGTGGCGCTGTTAGAGGAAAATAATCACCGATGGGGTGGTGTGAGGAAGCAGAGTCGCAGGTGCCGCCATGAAGCTGATTATTTCCCTGTAACAGCACGTCCTGAAGAAACGTGTGCACTTCGTATTCATGTTGTGAAACATCTGGGAACCACGTTATTTCCTGTTACCAGTTCCGTTACTGTAGCCTCACCCTCACCAGTCTTTTCTTTCCCTTGAAGTTAATAAGACAAAAACAAAAAACAAAAAAAACCCCGCAGCTTGTGATGTTACAGAGAAACCGCAAAGCGTGAAGCTCCTCTGTCCTGAAGACTTTCCTGCAAGTGGAAAACTTTGAAACTGGAGACTCATTGCATGAACGTTAAATAAAAACAAAACGTGACCACATCAAAGGTTGTGCGTTTGTCAAATGACAACACAAGTCCTCCTGAATGAGCCGTCACTACAGAACGAGTGCACCTGCGATTTGGTGCGGCGCTACTGTCTGAGCTGCTGGTACAGAAAACTAATCAACACCTTCGGACCAATGAGAATCAAGAATTCAGCAGCGCTGTGGTACAGTGACTGGAGAGCAACCAATCACATTTGAGGATTCTCAATTATTCAGCCAATAAAGGTGTTGCTAGGCACTGTTGCTACGGCATACCAGGTGCTGCTAGGTCATTGCTATGGTACTCCAGGTGCTTGCTAGGTTGTTGCTATGGTATTGCAAGTGGTTGCTAGGGTGCTGCTAGCTGTTTGCTATGTCACTGCTACAGTATCCAGGGTGGTTGTAAAGGTTTTGCGAGGCACTTGGTTGCTATGGTGTACCAGGCGTTGTTAGGTGGTTGCAGTGGTACACCACCTGGTTGCTAAGGCGTTACTAAGCAGTTGCTATGGTATCCCAAGTGTACTATTAGCTACCGTGTTACGGGTCGATACACTGCTAGCATACAAAGCGTGTTACGTATTTTTCTGGTATTTTCCACGACCGCCTCGTATCATTTTTTTAATGTTATTTTTAATAAAATAAGGCGTTTATTTAGTTATCTCGATCGTGAAAATGTCATCACGTGGCATAATAAATCACTAAACATAATAAACATCTGATTACTGAGTGACACAGAGACTCTTTTTCTGAAACGTCTACGTTCTAACTTTTCCGGTTATCCGATTATTTAACTGCATGTAAACGCTTTTTATGCGTTTTTTTGTTTTTTTTTTGACGCTAGCTGTGAGTTTAATCCCGGCTTTTATTCTGTCACCACAAAAAACCCTGAAGAGCTTCATATCCGTGACTCGCTGATGAATCTCGGAAACAAAACGATTACATTTGCATCCGCCAGGAAAAAGAGATTTACATTCACAGATCACCTGCGAACCAATTGTGTGTGTGTGTGTGTGTGTGTGTGTCTTTGTTTTCAACACACACAGCCCTTCAGCTTGACGTGGATGTATTTGCGAACATGTTTAATCTGTTTAAAAGTGAGATTTAATACGATGCTGTAACGTTGAAAGAACTGGTCTGTAAAGTAAACGTACACACATAATCGACCCTGTTTGCTTCTATAAAAAAAATAATAATAAAAGCTTATCTTAGCAGAGATAACGTGTCACTCCTTGACCAACTTTAGTTTTTTTTTATGAGCAGTTTGGCTCTGTGACAAATGAAACACCGCTAAAGAGCAGAAAGAAAGAGATAAGCATCGTCATGTCAGGGATTTATAACTGCCGTAGCGCTGCTGTAAGGTTCTCGGTTGCAAAACTCTCCCTATGCTTCAGGAAGAAACACGTGCTGACTGTGCTGGGTGACGGGCATCCCTGGGCTCATTGGGGCGGAGCTTCACTCACATCTGATCTGTCAATCACACATGATCACATGACATCACTACGGGCCTTTCCTCTCACCTCTTACACTCAAGTACTGATTTGAACTGGAACCAGAACTGGTTAGAACTGGTTTTAACTAGTGTTGGTTTGACAGAGATGCTAAAAGGCTTTAATGTTAAAATGTTAAAAAAAAAATAAAAAAAAACATTAAAATGTACAAAGAATGTTAAATGTTAAAAAGTTGAAACTTTAAGCAGTTGCTACTTTATTTTAGATTGTTGCTAGGTCATTGCTGTGGTACTCCAGGTGGTTGCTAGGTTGTTGCTACGGTACTGCGAGTTGTTGCTAAGGTGTTGCTAGGCAGCTGGTTGCTATGGCAAACCAGGTGTTGCTAGGTCATTGATGTGGTACTCCAGGTGATTGCTATTTTGGTGCTAAGGTGTTGCTATGGCAAACCAGGTGTTGCTAGGTCATTGCTGTGGTACTCCAGGTGATTGCTAGTTTGTTGCTATGGTACTGCAAGTTGTTGCTAAGGTGCTGCTAGGCAGCTGGTTGCTATGGCATACCAGGTGCTGATGGGTCATTACTATGGTACTCCAGATGCTTGCTGTGGTATTGCAAGTGGTTGCTAGGGTGCTGCTAGCTGTTTGCTATGTCACTGCTACCGTATCCAGGGTGGTTGTAAAGGTTTTGCGAGGCACTTGGTTGCTATGGTGTACCAGGCGTTGTTAGGTGGTTGCAGTGGTACACCACCTGGTTGCTAAGGCATTACTAAGCAATTGCTATGGTATCCCAAGTGTATTATGAGCTACCGTGTTACAGGTCGATACATAGTTACTTTTCTAGTATTTTCCACGACTGTCTCATATAATTTTAAAAAAATTTAAGACTGACATTCTTAAAAATTTCTCTAGGACTGTATTTCACATTAGAACACTTTTTAAACTTCATAATTGTGCAAATACAAATCGTGCAAACCACTAATCGATCTTTCGTAATAAGGGTAACTGGAGGTAAGTAGCTAGGCTAAATCTACTTCGAGATTTGAGTCAATTTCCGACAGTTCGATTACAGCGATATTTTCGCATTATTACTCGTCACGCTGAACTGTGTAACAGGCGGACCGATAGCGTGTGTTCTCCCTGTCAGATTATACGATCAAGATCCTCTAACCACAGATCTGCGGTTAAAGAAAATTACTATGTTTTGCGTAGTTTACGTCATCCATCCGCGTTATCCTCAACTTTCTCAGTTTTTTTGGTGATACGGATATTTTTCGAGTCTCATTCTATCGCTGTTTCTGTAATTTTTAGAGTTTCGCGTCATCCTGTGCCGTGCTCCTATTGGTGGGTTTTAGACGAGCGTCGTAGCAACGCCCACAGTCTGAGACTTTAATAAACAACGTATGTTTTAATCAGAACTTTCTCGTCGGCTGTCTTAGTCACAGTGAGAGTAAATCTGCTGATAATGTCAGCACGTCATGACTAAGGAATTTATTTATTTATTTTTAAAACGATGTACGATTTTTGTCCGCGAAAGCAAAATACACCCCCGTAGACCCAAAATACACCCCCGTAGACCCAAAATACACCCCCGTAGACCCATCCTGTCCTGCACGTTAGTGCTTCCCGCAGTGGGGTTCTCCAGGACAGGGGGTTCTCCAGGACAGGGGGTTCTCCTGGAACAGGGTTGGGAACTGACTGGTCCTCACCTCCCAGCGGCTGTAGGTGAGCAGGAACAGCCCGAGCGGCACGGCGGTACCGGACATGGCGTGTGTGGACGGCATGCTGTACTCGGAGTCGTAAAACACCTCCAGTTTGACCACGGGAGGCGACGCGGGCCGCGGCCACCGCACCAGGTCCTTCGTGCACTGCCCCAGGTACATGACCCACACCCAGATGGCGATCAGGCGGCGCGCGACGAACGGGTCCACGTTCCAGGTGAGGAACGGGAAGAAGCTGATGTAGAACAGCTCGTTTCCCAGCTCCGTGCCCAGCGTGAACGCGTAGTACAGGAACCGGTTCGCGATCACGAACTGGTGGCCCACGTCTCCCGTTAGTGAGTTCTTGCGCAGCGGCCCGCGCGCGACTCCGTCCCTGTCCGAGCCGTTAGACGGACGCGCGCGAGCGCTTTCTCCAGCGGCCCCGTTCGCCGTCCCGTTCACCGCGCCGTTCGCGTCCTGCTCTTTCCCTTTACCTTCTCGTTCCGGTCTCTTCCGCTGGTTCCCGTCCACCTTCTCACCGCCTCCGCCGCCCGAGTCTCGCGCGCCGGTTCGGTTTCCGGTGAATTGACCCCGCACACCGCACAGCTCCTGAAACCGGGCGACGTGCCGCGGGTCGTGCAACGCTCTCAACAGCCACGTTAAATCCGTTCTTAAAGCGCTTGCCATGTTTATCAGACAAAGCAGCTGAAGGTGTCACCGAATCAGATCACAGAGAGCTAGCCGGCTCGTTTAGCTTTAGCCTTAGCTAGCTGGATTAGCTTACTCCATTACGGAAAAGTAGGTTTTTAGTTTTAAACAGTAACGCGCTCCAGAGCCGTTTCCCGAGTTAAAAAGAGAACGAAGCTAAACATCGAGACACCGGGTCGGTTCGCACGGTCCGCTGGACAAAACACCGTTATCTCGCGCGTACGAGTGGAATCTCCGGTTCCTGACAGATCATTCACGTAAAGCAACTAGCAGAAAGCGGGAACGAGCACGTAGACGCAAGTGTGACGCGCACGTAACGTTGAAGCACCGAGAGCGCGCATTTAAAACTGAACGCGCAAACACAACAGGAAAATACACAAAACATAAGAAGTAGACCTTACAATTTTTTTTTTATTTGTTTGAAATACCTGAAAAATAGACGGATTTTTTTTTTTTTTTTTTTTAAAGTGCTACTTTAGTCTTTTGGCAAAATGTGTTTGACATTTTTTTTGTAGAATATGGCAGTCTTTTTTTTTTTTTTTTTTTTGAAAATAAATAATATATTAAATGTCCAAAAGATAGCACATTGATAATCAGTATAACACATTTAAATACTTAAACAAAACAACTCCAGTATCACCTTACACCTTATACAAAAAACACATTTCAACTATTAAAAACTAATAGTTGTCATTGCATGGCATAAAATATATATATACATATATGTATGTGTGTGTGTGTATGTATATATACACATATATATTTATTTATTTATATACACATATACACACACATAAGAGCAAAATATTAACCAAGTCTGCATCTCTGCTTTGTTTTTGTTTTTTTTTTATCTTACATTATATATATATGTATGTATGTATGTATGTATGAGCATCAGACCAGATTCTTGCAGTTAGTCTGCAGTTGTGTTGTAAACTGTACCAGAAGTGAATGAATAAAAATCTCACTGTTTAAGGATGATTTTGATATGTAGATATGTTAAGGCTGATTAAACATCTGTAGCAAGAGTGCAATTAAACTGTAATTAGAAAACCAGACAGCATAAGAACAGCTAGAACTTTCTTCTCCAACTTTTAGCTCAAAAACAAAACAAAACAAATCTATAGATTCTGGCATGAAAGGAATATCGGACCAAAATAATTTCCTCCTCCTGCCTTAAATGAAGTGTCCAACATGTTTAGAGTCTGAAATCTGAAATCTGGAGAGAACTTTGCACAGAATGTGAAAAACAGCATAAAAATGTTGCATGAACAATCACACTGGTGAACACTAGTGGGCAGTAGAGCACTATAATCCATTTCCTGTTCCGTTATCAAACTATATGATTTATCCTCACTCAAGCACATATCATACACTCCTCACATTGTATTTTATATCTCATATCATATCATATATTATATTCTTATATTAGATGCTTTGCTTGGAAACCGTGGCTCTTATAGCAGAACAATATTCAGGCAACAAACTTTACACTTCTATTTACTTACAGAGATACAAAGTGCATGGCTTTTTTTTTTTTTTTTTTTTTTTTTTAATCCCTGAAAAATGCTTAGCCAAAAAAAAAAAAAAAGCGAAATGAACGTTTATTTAGAGAGGCAGTTAGGCTCGAGTCTTTCTTTTTATGTGTAAAAAAGCAAACCCTGATGTCCACAGATGCTTCTTGTAGTCCATCTCACACTGCAATAATCCCAGCTTCCAAGTGTTTGATGCTGACACACAGGCTCACACACACACACACACACACACACACAATGCGCAGTCACACACCTCCGCCTCCATCCTATGCCATCATCGCTGCTGGGTGTAAATGCCAGCGCTTAAGTACCGTGGGATTTTAGCAGTTGTTATTAAGTGGATAGAGGAAGATGGAATGTCCGTGTTCAGGCGTCACCATGACCTTCAGTCTCTTCCTGTCCAAGTAAAACAGCCTCTCCTCTTCTTCTTCTTTCTCTCCATTCCTCGGTCTGTCTCGGTCCCTCTGCCCGTCGTCCGAGTGGATCTTGCGCAGCAGGTTGTTGATGAGAACGGCGCGGCGCAGGAAGGCCTCGGGGTCGTCCAGGAAACGCAGCTTCTGCAGCGACAGGCGCAAAATGCAGCTGCGCTCCTCACGTAGGATCAGGTGCTGCTCAGAGACACAGAGAGAGAAAGGGAGAATGGCACGCAAGGTGAGAGAGATTACGAAGGAGAAGAACTGAGGGTGAGATAGCTCGAGAAAGAAAGATGGAGGTCGAAAGAATTAAGGGTGACAGACAGGTAGAGAAAGAACAAAGTGACAGCAAAAGGCGAGCTCAAGAAAGAAGTGATGAGCAAAAGGAATAATGTGAGAGAGAGAGAGAGAGAGAGAGAGGCAGGGCAGGAAAAAGGATATTCAAGAGCAAAGAATGAGAGAAAAAGAGAGGTAGATGGGTGGAGTGAAGACACAGAGAGAGATAGAGAGAGAATTTGAAGGAGCGAGGGGGAGAAAGAGTTAGACAGGTTCAGAGATGGGGAGAGAGAAAGAAGTAGTCAGAGAGTGAGAGAAAAAGTAAGAAGTCAAGTAACATGAAGAAAATGGACAGATTGATGGGAGGTAAAGAGAAAGAGAGAGAAACAGCGGTAAGCGCAGAGAGAGGAAGGGAACCATTATATCATTTTGATTTATTTTTGCAACCCTCAAATCACATACGCTTCACGTGTGGTTACGGAGTGGCATCATGTGAACAGTATGTGATCACGTGTGAAAAAGATCTGTGCAGGGCTAAAATAAAGCCACATGCCCCACAGCACACGTCCTCACCGTGAACGAGAGAGCGATTAGAGAGAGAAACAAATGCAGGCTCTCTCACTTTTTGTAAATATCCATGTAGGCTTCCCTGGACATCCTCCTCTTCCGCATACTTCCTCTTAAAGTAGGCGACTTTCGACGTTGTTGATCGATAAGGGCACACTCGCTGGGAAGATCCTGACCACTGATAATAAACACAAGATATAAGACATAAGATGTGAGATATAAGACCGGGTGTATACATCATGCATGTGTGAGTAAGTGTAGAAATGTCCTCCTACACCTCAGGGACGACTGAACACTCATTATGTTATGTTTTGTAACAGCGTCACTCATGAGATGTGTGTGAGTCGGACTGCGTTGTCTCCAGAGGGTTGTGGAACACGTGCGAGCACACACACCTTTCTAACGACGGCCGTGTTCACCTGAGCATCGCTCCTGTATCTAACACACACACGCCCTCCGAGTGCTGCGATGAAAACAAGAGAGACAGAGAGAAAGAAAATGTTTGGTCACTGAATTTGGGCTATTTATAAAAGACTCAATCAACGTTGCCCTTAATGCAAATGTAGTCTGAGGAACCAACATGGCTAACGAAAAAACCCTCGCGTATGTCGTGTATGGACGAGCTTGGGGTTGCCAGGTCAACTCCATCTCAAACACTGCACAAACATACCTGGTGGTATATGATAAAACAATGACAATATAGTTTAAGTGTGTTCATTCTGAGGTCACCTGACATTTCCGACATGTCTGACGTCTTTATTTGGGAAAAAAAAAAAAAACCCTTAAAGCTATGTCTTTGATTCTTATTCTGACCCGAATCACTGTAATATCTGTATAGTTCCCACTACAACGGAAACGATTCTGTAAATCGTAGATACACTGTCTGCACTTACACTTTCCCTTTGTTTGCCGTAGCCTATTTCTGCCGAATTTGTTTAGATTTATTTTCTGTTGTTAGCTTTAAAACAAGATCTTGGCCGTCACAGGTTATTTTCAAACTATCCCCCCAGAGAAACAAGACTGCCACTCGTGGACTTGTTCCACAACTAGCCCAGTTTGGCATAAAAATCATAACCCTGGCAACCCTGCGTGAGCTTATACCAACCAGAGACCATTTTCTATTGGTTCACAAAACCAATAGAAACACAGAGCTGGCACGAAGCGAAAGTAACCACGCCCTTTCCCCTTCAGTGAATTGGCTTTTACACCAGGAAAATTGTTTACGTTTGGTTTTAGTGATTTTTTAGTAAGCCAAGCCATAAACACTACAGCTAAGCCATAAATATTGGCACCTCTGTGTAGTTGATAAGTCAAGACATTTTTGCTGTCTTTAGTTTTGCACTGCAGCTACTATAACACAGCCAACAATTAATGGACGCTTATGTTCAGCTTTACATTTTCAAATCATCACGTCCGCCTCAAAACACATCATTTGGTTCACCTTACCTTAAAAAGTGTTTATAAAATTGCACAAAAAATTTTTAGGTTTCACGGGCAATTATGAATTCAAATTTAGGCCACACCTCTTAACAAAGTAGCTAACAGCTCTAACAGAAATCTAGAAGAAATCTAGAAGAAGGATCAAACACGCCTTGGCTTGTGGACTATATTTCCAAGAGAAACTATCTCAGTATTATTTTTTGACCTGGAAATATAGTACCTGGATATTAGGAAGAAGTATAACTGATTAGCACAAATCAGATTCACTGTTCTCAGCTGTGAACAGTTATATAACCTGTATTAACTTAATAACAACAAAGCTGTGATATACATTTGCCACATGCTTACCTGCTGTAGCGAATTAGCACCCAACAGATGAAAGAAATACACAGATTAGCATCAAAATGATGATGAATCTCTGAATAACGGTTAAATAACGGTTTTCAACGGCTTTGGAATTTTGTCACGCGCATTATTTTTTTTTTAATTTTTAAAATTACAAATAAGTTGCAAACAAACTGCAGCACCATGAACTGGCATAAATACATCATTTTTATTTCTATATTACAGGCAAAGCCTACAGCTATAGCGCCTTATAGCGCCTCATGGACGTGACACTGAAGAGCAGAAAACAGTGTGTGTGCTGTGAAATAGACTTCAGTGCAAAGCTGGTAGGCTAGAAAGAGAAAAGAATACTTTTAAATAGTTTTGACAAATGCATTTCTCATGTAAATCAAGCGTTACAGATGAGAATGAGATGAAATCCTTCTGACTGTAGGAAACAATTCCAACAGTAATTAGGAATATAATAAGGATGGAAATTGCTACTTTACGCAAAAAACAACAACAACAACAACAACAACAACCAAAAAACAGATATACAGATGAAATGCACGTGCCTGCTTTAACAGATGGGTGAAGTGTGTGTGTGTGTGTGTGTGGAAGGGTTGTTTATTGCTAAATGATAAATTAGTGCCACATCTGTATTAAAAGTCGACTCCATGCTGTTAGACATGCATTGATTCTCAACTCTTTTTTGACATTTGCATGAAGTTTTGACGCACTAACCCCAGCAGGCGGAATGAAAGAAATGATTATATGCACTCTGAGACTCGGCACACACACGCAACGCATGCAAACTAAGCACTTGGAAAGTGTCATGTATAGAATAAATGCGCACTACAAACGTCGATGGACTGAATATGCTGAGATGAAAAGATATTAGGCAGTTAGGCTTACCATTGTTTAGAGAGATGTTGGAGGAAAAGCTTTGCTCTCACACTCCTCCGACTCAGTGGGGCATTATTACTGAAATGTCCCGGATGTAGACGCTTTAATACACCGCTCCTGTGTCTGGCCCTGTCTGCGCTCCCTGCGCGCGCGCGCGCGTGCATGTGTGTATATGCGCGTGTGTGTATGTGTGTGTGTGTGTGAGAGTGATGATCCCTTTGAAACAACACTGCATAAAAATATCTCCCAAATCTCCCCGTTTTCCAACGCAAAGCGAGGGCACGCGCCTCTCGCCGCCTCCTGATTGGCCCTCACCGGAACAGCTGTTTCCCCGTCGCTAAGCAACGAGTCGCTAGGCAGCGATGACGCCACATCAGGCTCCGTTCTCTTTCTCGCGACTCTCTCACGTGCTGCTGCTAGGCTTCATACACCCGCCCACTTCCCCAAATACACATACACACACACACACACCAATACATATAAACACTAACACACACACACAAGCAATACATATAAACACTAACACACACACACACACACATGCAATACATATAAACACTAACACACACATACACACACGCAATACATATAAACACTAACACACACACACACATGCAATACATATAAACACTAACACACACACACACATGCAATACATATAAACACTAACACACACACACATGCAATACATATAAACACTAACACGCACACACAAGCAATACATATAAACACTAACACACACACATGCAATACATACAACCACTAACACACACACACACAAACACGCACACCAATACGTATAAACACTAACACACACACAAACACTGACACTAACATAGACACACACACATCAATATATATAACCACTAACACACACACACACACACACACACACACACACACACACACACACACACACATCAATACATATAACCACTAAAATACACACACACACACATGCAAAACATATAAACACTAACACACACACACACATATAAACACTGACACTAACATACACACACACATCAATACATATAAACACTAACACACACACACACACACACACATCAATACATATAACCACTAACACACACACACGTACGTATATAAACACTGACACTAACACACACACACATCAATACATATAAACACTAACATACACACATGCAATACAACACACTTTCTAATATATATATATATAAACACACACACACACACACACACACACACACACACACACACACACAAACATAAACACATAGACACAAACGTACACAAACACACATGCAATACAATACAGATGCAATACATATAAACATGAATACACACAAAAAACATGCCGTATATATAGATATATAAACATGTAAATACACACACACACACACACACACACACACACACACACGTAAAGCATTAACACCAATACACATAAAACACATATACACACACATGCACATGCATATACAGATAAACACACATAAAGACACAAACACACACATGCATATACACACGGCTACACATAGGCACCTATACACACATACTTTCATGTAACAACACAAACACACACACACACACACACACATACACACACACACACAAACACACGCACATACACACACACTCGCTTTCAAATAAACACAAAGACACATACAGAAATGAACACAAACACACATGCAATGCATATGAACACAAACATATACACACACATGCATGCACATACACATATATACAAATGTAAACACACAAAAACACAAGTAGCCACACATGCAGATGTGCACAACGAGAACCAAATACACAAGCATATGCACATGCAAACATAATCTTTTACATAAACACAAACAAACAAGTACACACACATACACAAGCACACAGACACATAAACAAATTCAGATATACTTAAACAAAACACATACGTAGTCACATTTACACGCAAATAGACCCCAAACCATACGACTACACTTGCACGCACACACACACACACACACACACACACACACACACACACACACACACACACACACACACAAACAATAACAAAAAAAAATATAAAAAAAAAAAAACACACACTCACAAAATAACTCAATAACACACCACACCA
>CM074976.1:30254567-30265610 GCA_037576825.1 Pangasius krempfi | reverse complement strand
ACACACACACACACACACACACACACACACACACACACACACACACACACACACACACACACACACACACATATATTCGCATGTGTCTATATAACAGTGTAGGGTCAAATGGTCAGTATGTAAAACACGTAAATATTGTGAATGGTAAATTTCATAGATAAAAATGACGTCCAAAAGTTACAGTACAAAAAATTCACGGTGTTTAAAGTGTATAACCTCGTATGACATCATGGTATCCATGACAACATAACACGATGGTGCATGAGGAATAGGAAGTTGATTATTTTTCCTATAATGTCACATCCAGAAGTGTTTTATTCCCCTTATACCACAGCGATTTGCAAACACTAATCATTTTTTTATTCACAAAAAAAAAAGACATTTTGTACTTTGTATCTGTTTATAGTTACATTTAATGTTATTGAAGTTAGCTCATGTCATCACTTACATTATAGCAGCTATAAACAGTCATTTCCTTGCCATCTTCTCTTTTGTTCATGCTCTTGAACTTAATAAGACAAAAAGAAAAAAAAAATACAACTTGTCATGTTACCGAGAAACCGCAAAAAGCGTCAACTCCTCTGTCCTGAAAATACAGCTTTACCTCTGACACTGGAGACTCCTTCCATAAATGCTAAATAAACATCGCCTCACAGAAAACCTCACAACTTCAGGTCAATAAGTGTATGTTTTGCTTTGTTAAATAACAACATATTTTTAATCCCTTTATTATTAGCTGCTGTTATGGAAAATAACTCAACACCTTCTGACCAATCAGAATCGAGAATTCAATAGCGCTCTGGTTCCTGATTAAACCAACGGAGACATGAATATTTTACTTCATAAAAATGGTAAGCATTAATATCACTATATTCTGGACATTCAAAGATTAACGTTAACAACTACTGAACAGTCCACGTGAACAGTTTTGTTGAATGAACGCATTGTATAACACATCATCACACCATGTCTGCTGTCATACAGATTTTTTCCTCACACGCCCAGCAACAGCACACACACACACACACACACACACACACACACACACACACAGCTCGAGTGAGTTCATCAGAAGCCGATAATTAAGCTTCCATTCATGCAATCACGAGACGGCAATCAGTGTTTGAGCAGCGATAACGAGAGAGCGAGCCCTCCAAGTTGAGCTGCGCTGTGATGTCACTTCCTGGAGACGAGATAAGAGGGCCCAATAAAAGCCGACTCTGAGGAAAGGGCAGCTGGAGATGCACAAAAAGCAATCACGGATACTGTAGTACTGCATGCGCTTCCGTATCGGCTCAACAATTCCCCTTTCGGTCTCTCGTCATCTTTCACCACATTCACCACATTTGAAAGTTCAGTCTTTGAGATTAAAGCACGAGGCAAAACAGACAGAGAGTGCTGGCATATACACGGTGCATGCTGTGTTGAAACATCAGGAAACATCAGGAAACATCAGGGTCTCTGGTAGATTTCAAGCAAGAATCAAATCTTGCTTTAATGACTTATCTAATACTAGAAATCCAACTGAATCATCAAAGTTGGGCTTGTATTCGTTGAAGGCTACTGGGCAACAGGTTATTACTGAAGGATATTATCATTGTTTTCGAAATCTTTTTTTTTTAATTTTTCATTTAAAAACCTTTCCGTGCACCTTGAAGCTTCTGTTTCCGCTGTAATTTGGGTTCTGCATAGATGCAGGAATGTGGTTGCTATGGGTTGCTAGGTAAGTTACCTCTTCTAGCCCATAGGTGACCTTGAGCACCCAGGCACAAGGAGGCTCTGAGAAAATTACAGGCTGTTTGAGAATGAGAGCCTGAAAAAAAAAAAACATCGGTCTGTATGAAACCCAAAAAACCCATCTACGATTTGTGCATGCCTGCATCTCTCGTCTGAAAATCCTAAGCGGAAAGCAATTCACCAATTTGACACTAAACACTACTGAATTCTTTTGCAAGTATAAATTGCTAAGAGTCTGAGAGCTGCGGCTGTCGCAGAACCACCCCTAGCACATCTCCACCTGCACATCCATTCATCGATGCAAAATCAGGGTTTGTGGATAAAAGAAAACACAAATTAAAATGAATTAAAAGATTGTATATTGGGAAAAAGAACAGTATATAGAGTCAGAACTTGGCGTTCATAGACCCAACCTGGTGGAGGTGGCGTAATGTTGTGGGGAATGTTTCACTTGGCTTGGTTTTCACGCTGCAAAAAATTTTTAGCAAGTGAAGGAGAAGTTATCTAATATATCTTGTTATGAGATTAAGCCTATTTCTAGACAGGTTTACTAATTTCAAGCTTATTCTATTAATAATCCCATGTAATACTCTATGCGTGTGTTTGTGTGTATGTCTTGCAGTCTCTCCATCCCCATGTGTGTGTTTGGCTCGTGGTCTTCTAATGACGGCTTCTTCTTGCTCCACTTCAGACTATTCATCATAACAGCACTTGATGGAAACCCACAAATATTCACGTTTTCTTGGGAAAACCAGCTCAACATTCTCAAAAAAAAAAAAAAAAAAACCCCAAAACATCTGTTAAACATGGATCTTCGGACATTTTTCCTTCCCACCACACTCTCTTTTATAGGCCAAGTGTCTATATCTCTATGTGTCTATGAGATATCAGATTCTGTGGCTTTGTTGCCTACATTCTACCTGAATATATAACACGCCTGAGCTTGCAAGAAGATACAGCAGGTATAGCTTCACTGACATGAAAACCTGAAATGGATTTTTTGCACCGTCACATAATTATGTTCATTTTTTTATGGTGTACTTTTTTATTTTTGCTGAACAAGTACATTTTTCATAAATTGCTAATTCAGAACGGGTAATGAATCTAAGTTGTGGATATTGTGTGATCACAGTAGCCATGACAAAAGGACAAGCTGTATAATGTATATTTTGTGAAAAATGATCATTCTTACAGTATTACAATTAAAATGAAATGCTACACTGTTAGTATATATCGCACTGCTGTTATAAGCTTGAAAGAGAGAAAGCCTGCGAGGAAAGGCGGCGTGGTTAGATGGTAATAGACGGAAATGCATTGTTATCAGTACTTCTGAAAAAGTCGACTGTCCAATCAAACACCGTGACTAAACCATGCGAACATTTGTTTGTTTTATTTTGTCGTTTGGTTGCATTTGTTCTGCTTGTATGATTCTAGCTCATTATTGTTACCATTATAAGCCCAACCCTGTTGATGCTGTTGGATTCCTGTCATTAGTTTTCTCCGTCTGTCCGGCTACGCCTCGAGGAGAGCGTGCCACCTGCACACCTGCTGGTTGTTGCTCTCCTTCATGTCCTGCCAGTGTAGCAACTCCTCCTCGCCGCTACTGTTCTGGCCCAGCGCCAGCCAGCCAATCATCTCCTTGCGCTTCATGTTGCGTCGGTTGTACACGGCCACCATGAGCGTGACGTCGGAGAGCTGGAACAGCGCCACCTGGAAGACGAACGTCTCCTTGAACACCGGGTTGGGATGTCCGCGTCGCACCGACGTCTTACACCGAGAGATCTCCTGACCCATGGAGTTGAGCAGAGTCAGCTTCGCGTACGTATCTACAAAAAAGGAAAACTTTAAAGTGTTGACGTTGAAAACAGCACACATGACGATAGACACTACATTTATACTCGCTTATTGTGGGTGTGTAGTCACCACTACTGTTGCTTGTGGGCGTGGCCTGTAGAGAGTTCTGATGAGACAAGGTGGTAGCTATATATAGCTAACTATTTTAACACAAATTACACAACACACTAACCAGTGTGAACATTGGTTTGTGGCTAGGTTTTTCCGTACACATTACATCGCACATGACAGGACAAGATGAAACCACTGTCATAAGTTTTTCTTCAATTTTTCATGCATCAGATAGTAAAAAAGGATCTAACTGCAGGTAAGAACTAAAGACCACACATGCTATAGCATTGTTCCTAATGAGGAATCATCCAGGATTTGTTGCTTTACCGTTTCGTGCCAGATTTGCATAGAATTGAAAATAATTGCAATTCAAATGTTGCTTGTGGCTCTGTTGCTGAAATCGCAGCTATGTTTGGCACACGTATGTACACGTATGCCTCTCTTGCGTATTAGCGTGAACGTAGTATTAAGCATCAAGTGCAGTGATGCTACAAACAAACTGCCATTTTGCACATTGAGCAATGATAGATTTGAATTCATAATTAATTCAATTTCATATTAACAATTAAGATTTATATTTGGTCACCAAAGCTGTGATACTGGATTGTGGATACTGTACCCAAAGTAGGTGCATTCAGTAAAGAATGCGTGTGTGTGTGTGTGTGTGTACCTGGGGGCCGGTTGAGCGCCAGGTTGCGGAAGTGGCTCCCTTTGATGACCTCAACAGAGAGACGGCCGGTGGTGGGGTTGTAGGACAGACCGAGCAGCAGCTCAGGAACTCCACCGTGAGAGAGAGACTGGGTGGAGGAGGCGCTGTCAGGAGGAGCACTTACACACAGCTCAGAGTCTAAAGCCTACAGAGAAAGAGACAGAGGTGTATGTACTCAGTTTCTGGCAGCTATAGCAAGATATAAACAGATAACACTCAATAGGGTCCAAAAGTCTGAGCACACTAATTTCATCAGTTATCAGAAAGGAGTCAAATCATATGATCGTATGCTATTCCTCCAAGACTCCGTTATCGTAATCCTTAAATGTTTAATAAACGTCCCCTTACAGAAAACTTACAGATGTGTTTAATCTGTTTATGTGGAGAAAATTGTACAAAAATAGCCACACACACCTTCAGGTTGCTGCGAGGTTCCAGTACGAGCGTGACCTCGTGTCTCTGTCTCTCAGTGTTGAGTTTGTTAAGTGTGTAGATGGTTTCTCCCATCATCCTCTCCCGGTTCATCTTGCCCAGAGCGTACAGACGGAAGCGCAGCGCCGACGTGTTCAGCTCCAAAGCTTCGAGTCGTGTGAAGCGGAACGTCTCTCCAAACCGCGGTGTTGATCCCCTCTGCACGGCCGTCTTGTAACGCTGCCGTTTTCCCGGGAGCAGCACCACACGCACCTGCCACGTGTCCATGCCGCTCCGCGCTTTATCCGGGATGTCCTGCGCCGTCACCACGGTGACCAGGAGCTTACAGGAGTCAGGACGGTAATTGAGGACGACCACAAGGTCACCACATTTGGAGATTGGGGGGCGTGGTGATAAGCTGGGGGGGCGGGGCTCTGAGATGACACTGGCTGCACGTTCATGCTAAGGAGAGAAAAGAAGAGGGACGTTTCAACGCAAATACACTCACAGATACACACAGACTGTAGTTTTCACATTGGAGCAGATGGAAATACACAAATACAAAGATAGCACTTGCTGCTAATGACAAACACACACACACACACACACAACAGACACAACAGACTGTTTCAGCTCTGAACAGATGGAAAGAGAGGAAGTTTCAGTTAGACAGAGAGCTCTGACTGAGAGCCAAATGAAACAAAACTGCACCAAGGAACATTCAGGTTATCCAAGATGGCCACCCCATATGGCTAAAGGGGTCAGATGCACAGAGAAGTTTCGTTTATGTTTATAGATTATACTGAGTCACGCTGTGACCTAAACTAGAGCTGTGCATCAGGACTGGAATATCTTTGAACCCATAAAAACTCATGGAAGTGGGTGGTTTTTACTCTCATGGCCAAGAGTGGGCGGTTTTTATACTCTCGTGTGGGCAGGAGTGGGCGGTTTTTACTCTCGTGTGGGCAGGAGTGGGCGGTTTTTACTCTCGTGTGGGCAGGAGTGGGCAGTTTTTACTCTTGTGTGGGCAGGAGTGGGCGGTTTTTACTCTCGTGTGGGCAGGAGTGGGCAGTTTTTACTCTTGTGTGGGCAGGAGTGGGCGGTTTTTACTCTTGTGTGGGCAGGAGTGGGCGGTTTTTACTCTTGTTTGGGCAGGAGTGGGCGGTTTCTACTCTTGTGTGGGCAAGAGTGGGCGGTTTTTACTCGTGTGGGCAAGAGTGGGCGGTTTTTACTCTCGTGTGGGCAGGAGTGGGCGGTTTTTACTCGTGTGGGCAGGAGTGGGCGGATTTTACTCTTAAGCTTGCGGGACAAAGAAAGGAGAGTAACTCATGTGGGCAGGAGTGGGCGGATTTTACTCTTAAGCTTGCGGGACAAAGAAAGGAGAGTACTGGATGTTGTGGGGTGCTCACATTGCAATGTGACACACACAAACACACACAGAGCTCAGGCAGCATATTTGACACATGATGACTCATGAATATTCATGCTCAATACTCATGATAACTTGATAAACTCATGAATATTCATGCACATTAAGCTGTTATACCATATTTCAGTTTGTACATCAGATCGGACACTAGAGCAAGCAGAGAGAGAGTGGGAGCGAGAGAGAGAGAGAGAGAGAGAGAGAGAGAGTGATGAAACTGATGTAGTACGTGACTGTGATCACAGTGGCACTCAAAAAGAAAAAAAATATTCAAATAATCATTAATAATTGATATAAAAGAAAATATTGCATAAAATAAATACTGGATAATTATTTTACAACTAAAGCAGAGACTAAAGTGTTTGTTGTTTTTCGGATTCACACAAGAAAACACAACCTACAGACAGACAGACAGACAGACGGACAGAGAGACAGACACAGATGCTACAGACACACAGAGAGAAGACAGAGAGACATGCTACAGATAGACAGACGGACAAATAGTGTGTACGTCTACATAAACAGACAGACAACAAGACAGGCAGACAGACAGATAGATGCTACAGACAGACAGACAGATGCCAAAGACAGATGGATGCTAGAAAGACGGACAGACAGACATAAACAGACAGACAAACAGACAGTCAGAGAGTCAAACAGATGCTACAGATCAACAGACAGACTGACAGAAAAATGCTATAGACAGAAAGACAGATAGATGCTACAACAGACCAACAAACAGACAGATAGATAGATGGATTTTACCAAAATATTCTGCCATAGCACATGTTTGGATCCAACTGTACACACACACACATACACACACACACTCCAGTACCTCAGGGCTCCAGGTAGACGAGCTGTCTGTAGCCTCGTTGTAATCATACCCCGGATTATCCAGTGCCATGTCCGTCTCTACGTTTGAGAGGGGAGTCCGGCGTCCTGTGCTCCCCTGACGACTCCTCTGACCCCGGGACAGCGTCTCAGATCCCTGAGAGCCCACAGAGGACACGCGTCCTCTAACAGACGAAGTGTCCGCCACACTGAGGTCTCTCTGGAACAGTGATTCTGATAGAGGATCCCTCTGTTCAGACAGAGGGTCCTGGAAACTTCTCCTGCTAACTCCATCTGCATCTGCAGAGAAAAGCATTAAAGCAGCCGTGACATGATGACGCTAAGCACGATCCTGTTATTGTTTCAGGTAAAGAAGCATCCACTTAAACATTTTATGCGCTGTCTCGCTCGCCAGTGTATTGCGCAAAGGTTTGCTAGTTATGTCAGCCATTTTATTTTTCTATATTTATTTTCCTTTTTGAATTTTATTCATTTTTCTTATTATCTTCTTTCTTTTCTTTCCTTCTCTTTTTTCTCTCCCCTAAAAACTGTTTCAGTAGTCTGAAAAGGTAAATAAATAAATAAATAAATAAATAAATAAAATGACGACGTCCATCGTGATCTGGCACATTTGCACAGGAAAACCGTAACCGTAAAGCCTGAACGAGACACCTTACAGTGCTGAAATGATAATAAATGTTATTAAATGAACCAGATTAAGATATATTACAACTTCATAGCATTCATTAACATTAGCGATTACTGGACGCTTGACTCCTTGAGTGCTCAGGGCTACACTGACCTTTTCTCAAACATGAAACATTTCATTTCAAAGGGCAAAAAAATATTTAATTGGATTTATAAATTATAGAAATGCTGGTGAGGAAATCAACTGAATGACCTGGCTGCGTTTTTTATTTATTTATTTTTTTTTATGAATGGACGCTCTCTGAAAGAACAAAATGTTCCATTTCATCAAGGTGAAGACACCCTGTTACCATGACGACCAAAGATCTGCGTCACCATGGAAATTGAAACAAGGTCGCCATGACCGAAATTTCCAAGAAATAACATTCGGCTTCTGTGTTATAAAAAGAGAGACTCGTTGATGTTAATCAGGAAGAGGCTGAGGCTCTGCAGGGCAGCGCACCATGAGCAATAGATCACACACTCTTTAAAGTACTCTTCTTCTTCTTCTTTTTTTTTTTTTTTTTAGTTATTGCAGTACTTATTGGCTGTGCTTATTGGCTTTTTAAAACTGTCTGTTACACCATCTGTTGAACATCATGATGTATCATATAAGCAAAACACGTGCGAAACATGGTGGTGGTAGTTTATCACAACAACGCAATGAGACATAAAAAAACATCACAAACAAAATTTTAAAGTAAAGTAATAGTTTTACATACATTCTGACTTTCCTGCGTTGAAAATCGTACAGCTTTACCTCCGAAGGGCTGACTCCTTCCATAAATGTTAAATAATTTAATTTCATGACAAAATTGTTTGTCATAAGTTTGATAAGAGCAGATGGAGTGTCCGCCATACACGTTTATACAAGTTGTTACTACAGAAATGATAAGCTATTATAAAGTGTGAACTATTGTCAGAGCTGCTGTCATAGAAAAATAACCATATCTATCTTCAAATTTAATATTTATATCAAAAGAAGAGGACTAGAGGTAAGTTTATAGTCTGTAGGTTATCTCATAAACACCAAGAGCTAGAAAGTCAACCATTCAGATATAACTGAGTTGAGTACATACCTGTAGACTAAACAATAACAACCATAAACTGCTTATTATTAACATATTGTTCAGAATTAGTTAATAAGCTGGTGAATGGTTGTCTATATATGGTTTGTCGACTTATTGCCGTTTGTCAAATCACATGAAAAGCAATGAGTCAGCTATCAGAGAGCACTTTTAAAGCCCTTACATCAAAATGAGAAAACTGGTCATGACCATGAGGCGATCATGACCAGATCAAAAGCTCTCAACCAAAGGATGACCGCTGACATTTCCATATAAATCAACAGCTTACAAAGCAATCTGGATTCAAAGAGCAGACCGTTCCCTCCAAACTGAACCCACATGCCAACCAAAGGACAAGGAAAGATGTTTCCAATACCCCGGGTAAACACTGGACGTCATAAAGTAGTCAATGAGTGTGATTCAGGAATGAGTTATAGAGATGCGATCCACATGGGAGAGCAGGAAGGAAGCGCAAAGAAGAAAGGTAACCCCAGGACACGAGTTTAAACAGAAATCCCACAAAGGAAAAAAAAGGCTTTGTGAAAAAATGTGTGGTGGGGAGATACGCCGCAGCTGCACGTAAGGAAGAAAAAAAATTTAAGCAGTGTTCTTTTTTCACGGGGAGTGACAGGCACAGAGGCCACGCCTCCTTCACTGGGACTTAAAGGCACACAGACCACGCCCAGTTCACTGGAAGCGACAGACACAGAGACCACGCCTCTTTCTGACAGTATAAAAAGTGTGTGTAAATATCAGGCACAGAGGCCACGCCTCCTTCACTGGGACTTAAAGGCACACAGACCACGCCCAGTTCATTGGAAGCGACAGACACAGAGACCACGCCTCTTTCTGACAGTCTTACCTGACTGTGTGTATGTACTAACGTGTAGAAAAAGTGTGTGTAAATATCTGCGTACCTTCGCAGTCTGACGGTTCGGTGCTGCCCTCCTCCCCCTGCTCAGGAAGCAGTCTTTCAAACTTGCGCTGTCGCCCCGGTGCACTCTGGGTAGTGACGTCTGAGATCCCGGAGCGAAAACTCTGAGAACGTGAGACTGAGATCTCGAAGCGCTTCACAATCTCCTCCTCGCTGCCCGAAGAACTGGAGATCTCGCCATCATCCCCGTAACTGTTCACTATACACAGACACACACACACACACAAACACACACACAAACACACACACAACGAATGATGGAGAAACATCAAAAAGAACTTCAAACATCCTCAAATACATTTTACACTTCACACCTTCAAAATATAAATCCTTCTATAGCTCATAATATACATTTAATTGTCTGTCTATCTATCTGACCATCTTTTGACCTCTTTGTCTATCTATCTATCTATCTATCTATCTATCTATCTATCTATCTATCTGTTTACTATTTGTCTGTCCTTCTGTCTGTATATCTATCTGTCCCACTGACTATAGTCTGTCTGTTTCTATCTATCTATCCATCCATTCATCCAACCATCCATCTCAATCTCTGCACTCACACATACGTAAACACGCTATAAACCAAATCCAATTAATTCAAGGAAATGGTTACTTTTTGAGCCACAGCGGTCGTCATGGTTACGCCCTTCTTACACTTGAGTGTTTTCTTCCCGTCCATCTCATTTAACCCCCCCTTAACACACAAACATGTTCAGTTGCCATGGCAACTCTGCCTCATGCCAAGCTGTTATTGACTGATTGGCGAAAAGTGAGATCTTCATTTAACCTGGAGTGGCTTTTGAGAGCACGCAGCACACATCCTGCATTAAAAAGGGATTTTGTGTGTGTGTGTGTGTGTGTGTGTGCGTGTGTGTCACATCCATGCCACTACTGGATAACCTCCTATATCAGCACAGTATGAGTTGATGATTGGTTACGCAACATAGGATCGCTATATTTTTAAAAATGTCTGTATCCTGTGTATCCTGTGTATCCTGTGTATGAAATCTCTACATGGAGATGCGTCTCTTTTTTATTTTCTATTTTTTGACCAGATGCATGAATATAAATTATTTCATTATTCTCTTTTTTAATTTTTAAAAAAAAATAAACTCAAGCAATACAGCAATTATGTAGAGTTATATTTTTACAAAGTATTAAAGCCACTTCTAGGAGATGGAGAAAAAAGAAAAGAAAGCAAAAAAGAAAATAAAAATAAGAAATGACGGCACAGGAATACACAGTCAGGTCTTAGAAGTATTTGGACAATGACAGAGTTTTTGTGATTTTGCCTTTATACACCACCACAATGGATTTTAAATAAAACAAT
>CM074976.1:30237889-30254467 GCA_037576825.1 Pangasius krempfi | reverse complement strand
ATAAAGCTGAAAGTCTACACTTCCATCACATCTTGATTATTTTATTTCAAATCCATTGTGGTGGTGTATAAAGGCAAAATCACAAAAATGCCGTCATTGTCCAAGTACTTCTGGACCTGACTGTGTATACATATAGAGAGAGAAGGAGAAAAAAGAAAAAAAATATTATGCATCTGACAACAAAACAGGAAAGAAAGAACACAGGAAAAGGAAATTTCAAAGAAAATAAATAAAAAGAGAGATAAAAAAGAAAAATATAGAGTGCACGTGACGAAAAAACAGAAACGAATATACTGAATATTGAATATCTGAGATGCTGTTCATGATAAAATTTTAAACTAATGTAACAAGCGGTACACAACGTGACAGGCTGCATACATAACTTGCTAGCTAGAGCTAAAACTAGTGCTGTTTATAGCTAGCAAAGTATGCTAGACATGATGGCATGGAAAACAGGCAAATATTGTTATGTAAAAAGACCTGAATATCGGCACACAACTAATACTGCTGCCAAATAAACATCTCAATTTATGGAGAACTGCCTGAAATGTTCCTACAATTATGTCAGGGTGAAGCCTCTGAATATTAGTTTATACAAGAACAGAAACTCACTGATAAATAAAAATTCATACTCCTGCACACGTACAAAAAGCTCAGAGCACACGTCACATAGTACATACTGTGTGTGTGTGTGTGTGTGTCTGATGTTCCTTCATTACTGAGACAGATGAGTGGGTGAACCTGCTGATATGTGTGTGTCTGTGTGTGTGTGTGTGTGTGTGTGTGTGTTTACTTTCTGAGGGCAGCTGCTCTGTCTGCATATTAGTTTACTCATTAGAAGTTCACACAGAAAAGCAAACACACACACACATCTATCTATCCTTCAGAGAATTGTGGTCAGTTTGTCGATGCTATTAAAGTATTAAACACTGAAATGTATTGTCCTAATTTCATAAATAATTAAAAATAAAAAATAAAAAATAATTTTTTACCAACAAGACACTTTCAGAATTTTTATTTATCAAATTTACTTATTATGGTCTAATTATTATAATACAAATTTTATTTATTCCATGAAATATCAGGGTTTATTATCAGATTTTTATGTATAATAATGTTATTATCAGATTTTATGAATGCTGAAACAATACCAGTTCTTAGGAGACTCGAACTTTGGGACTTGTCTGTAGATAACATCCCAACCTTAATCCATTACCAACCTGCTAAAGAAGGTCCAAACTGCACAGAGAGGTATTTAAGACTAAGCTAGCTGACTGATTTCTCACCAGAACTGGGTGGACGTGACGACATGACGCTTCTCCTGCTCTCCACATCCTCCAGTTCCTCATTAATGGGAGTCAAACGATCTGGTAAGGGCGCTATCAGACCTCTGGAAGCCAGCTGGCCGTGCAGGACCTGAAGCTTCTCCTCAGAACTCATGGATGAGATTTCCATCTGAGATTCGTTCACCTCTACGGCCTCAGACTTGGGGTCAGAGGACGGTTTGGGGCCGAGACTAATGAAAGACTCTTTTATGGTGTCTGAGAGCTGAGAGAGCCAAACGGAGAACGCTGATGGAGAGGAATCAGCCATTGTAGTAGATGTTGGGTGACCTACCATACATTAATTAAATTTCAGTGCAGCAATCTCGAGATTCAGTAGCAATCTTTGTCCAGATATTTTCAGAATGATCTCCAGAAGGAACTACTGTTGTCCAAAGGACAACCTCCTAAAGGTTCCTATTAAAAAAACATATCCAGTAATGACACTACTCAACCGCACCTCTGGAAAAAGTTGCACAAGAAATCGGAGAACCCTTAGTCTAAAGATTTCAAAAAGATCTGCTGCATGCCTTCTGCTTAGTCACCTTCAAAGGTATCTATTTAAAACAATTTCCAGTACCACCACCAACAATACAAAGGTTGTTGGAAATTGGGTGATGTAGACAACAAAATGGTGGACATACCTCAGTCCAGAGATCTTCAGAAAGATCTACTACATACCTTCACCACCAAAAGTCTCTTTAGAAAAAAATAGTAAGCACACCAATCTGACTGTTCCCAAAAATGTTGGTAGCATAGACGAGATGAATGATGGCGCTGTATCCTTGGAATCTCTAGATCCCAGGGACCTTTGTCCAAAGATCACCAGAAAGATCTACTCCATACCTTCTACGTTGCCCAAAGGTGTCTATTGAAACCAATTTTTAGTAAAGTCAGAACCACAACCATCTGAAGGTTCATGGAAAGTTGATGGCAAAATGAATGGTGCTGTTATATCTTGCAATCCCTAGATCCTGGAGAAACCTCAGTCCAAAAATCTAAAAGATCTATAGCATACCTCCGACTTTGCCACCTTCCAGAGGTGTGTAATAAAAACTATTTCCAGTAGCACCACCACACCAGTATGAAGGTTCCTGTAAAGCTGATGACAAGCTGATGATGCTGGTGTATCTTTGTGATCTCAAGATCCCGGAGAAACCTTAGTCCAAAGATCTACAGAATTATCTACTGCACATATGACAGTAAGCCACTGTCCAAATGTACGTATTAAAAACATTTTCCAGTAACACCACAGCCATGTTCAACCTTGACCAAACCAAGCCAAACGTTTCTTGAGATTAATCATATATTTGACAAGATACGTGAAGTTTTATCCTCGTATTCCCAACGAAAGCAACAGGTGCACTCAAGGATCTCACTAAGCTAATGCACACACTGACTAAGGGGTTGTGTTTGCAAAGGGAGGCGCTCAAACTAGAAATACCAGAGCACTTTACACAGAGTTTAATTAGTGTGTGTGTGTGTGTGTGTGTGTGTGTGTGTGTGGCACACTACATAACCATCGACAGAGTTTCGGGTTTCCGCAATGTGTGTGTGTGAGAGTGAGATAACATTCAAGCTGGAACTACTTTTTATGCGTAAGAGTTCAGAGCAGGAAGTAATTATGGATTCAAGCCCTGAGCCACAGGAGAGATGATTCAAAAGATAAATGCAATTTTTGACTTAAAAGTTAAGGACATGCTCAGGATGAATGAAGGCAAATGTCACCCCTTTCATTTTTTTGGTGGTACACACAGGACTGGTCAGTAATTAGTAGTAATTCTTCACCTACCAAAGGACAAATCAGCAAATATATCATTAATGCATGATACATAATATCCCTTATTCAAATTGCCAAAGAATTTTGAACAGGAGGAGATGCTAACTACCCTCTTCTCTACACATGACCTAATCCATGCCCTTGACTGGATACGGAATACACTTAGAAAGCTTCAGGCGGATTCAAAGTCACGATCTCCTGACACCTGTGCCTGTCCGTGTTTTGCGTATGGCCTGAGTATTATGTGCTTTGTGACTGCGTACTCACCGAGGCCCTGGTGGATCCCAGAACGCTCCTTCCGTTTGCGATGGCCACGAAGCTCGAAGCACGGCAGCCCCCCTACACGGGCGAAACACAGCTTCTTGTTGATGAAGAGGAAGAGGATGGTAAGCAACACGACGAAGACGCCCACAGCGGACAAGAAGCCGATGGCCTCGGGCGTTACTGCAGGGGAAAGAGGATGCACAGAGTGTCAGAACCACGCCATGCTTACACACACACTAAGCAAAGGTCTCACTGCTGAGCAACTTCCTGTAATCTCTTTTTCTTCTGTTACACACATTTGGTATTGACTTTACATCGCAAAGATGTTAAAAAAAAAAAGATATCTGTGCTGCTTACAGTCATGGGATGTTGGCCTGAGTGAACATTACATGAGTCGCATACAAAACGTCAAACTTCATATGAACCAAAAAAGAGCTCATGCTTAGGCACACGATTTATGCGAACCTGCACTGACTTGAATTAGATGGATAACAAAGTCTATTATGAGCCAGTTTAATAATTAAGGCCTTCATAATGAATGTTCATGGACATCTTGTATGTACACAGGGACTAGTAATAAATGGATGAAGAAATTGTCATTGTTTAACTAAGAAACGGAGTAAAAATTAACCATAATTTTCTGATTAGAAAACGTAACATGGACAAAAATTCACATTTCTGGGGTATATTTTTTGTATAACAAAACATTGTATATACATTTTTTCTTATGTTGCTTAAAGAACTAGAAATTTAAATCAGATTTCAATGAATAGCAGTGTGTGTGTGTGTGTGTGTGTGTGTGTGTGTGTGTGTGTGTGTGTGTGTGTAAAATACTGAATGAGCTGCAGGTTAATACATCTTTATCCAAACACCCACAGAAGTGAATTTAAACCACCATCTTTACTCAACACTTGACACAGAGCTCCTTACAAGGACACACTCTGTGTGTGTGTGTGTGTGTGTGTGTGTGTGTGTGTGTGTGTGTGTGTGAGAGAGAGAGAGAGAGAGAGAGAGAGAGAGCACTGATCTTACAGACACTTATATTCTCACACAGAAACTGGTATGTGTGTTTGTGGGTCGTCGCTACTGCTTGCAAATTGTTGAGCAGTGATCAATGTGCATCGTGTGTGTGTGTGTGTGTGTGTGTGTTGCATCTCAGCTGTGTACTGATTTACAGCATGTGTAGGTGTGTGTCAGTGTGAGTAGGAGGAGATAATAAGGTTGAGCCAAAGACTAACATCCCACACACACCTCTTTTCTCGCCTCAGGCTTCTGTTTTTCAGCAAAGGAAAAGAAAAATCACACGTTTTCCGCAAGTCTCATCATTTCCTGACAGTAAGGCGGTCTGTCTGTCTGCTTAGCGGAAAATACGTCACTTTATTTTTTAAGACGCATTAATTAACGCATTTATTCAAGCTGCTCATAAGAAAGCAGCTTTCACGTTGCTGAGAAACTTCCTGAATACCTTCCTACGTCTGAAAAAGAACGAGTGCATTAATATAAGCCTGTGATTTGCGGCTACACCACTGTCAGAGCTGCTGTTCTAGAAAATGAATCAACACCTTCTGACCAATCAGAATCCAGAATTCAACAGCGCTGTGGGATAAATTGGCTTAATCCCCAAATTAAATGTAAAGGTGGTTCAGTGGTTTTGAAATGAAGACAGTAATGCATGGGTTTTAATACTGCTAAGACTGTAATACAGGTGCATGATGTGTGTGTGTGTGTGTGTGTGTGTGTGTGTGTGTGTGGGTGAATGGATGGTTGAAGTTGGCATCCTACTTTTTGATGTCTTCTCTCATTCTGCCATACATTAATCACTCGCCAGCACAACAATTAGCAACATTACCCTCTAATTACACAAAATGTACACGCACACACACACACACACACACCCACACACACCTCCACAAACCACACAAAGTAGCCCGTTTCCTTGGAAACAGCCAAGACATTTTTGTAAGAGCTGATATAACCATGTTAAACACGTGCTTACACACACACACACACACACACACACGCACACGCACACATATAGTATTTATAAAAGGTCTCGTGTTGCCATGGCAGTGTAGTTCCTAAGTGACTAGATGCTGGTTCATAACCATTACTGCTTCCTACTGGCCACTGAGAAAAAAAGGAAACGAAAAAGAAAATAAAGATAAAATAAAATAAGGCAGTGGCTAGATGTTGGTCTGCACAATCATTATTGCGTCCCACTAGCCTCTGTTAAAAAAAAACAAAACATAAAAATCAAATAATATAAACCAGTATAGGTTCTAAAATCACTGGATGGTATTGCTTGCTGCTGTAGTCTGAATCTTAAAAATGTTCAAAAAAAAAATCTAAACACGACAGAACTGTAATAACTCTCATAACTGATAGTTCAACGGTATTAAAGGTATCATGACAGATAAATGAAATGCTCATACCACTTCTTACAATATTATCATACTGTATTTTATTATTTTATCATTATCTTAGCAGAAAAATACCTCTCAACATTTCTGTCCATCCTCCCAAGAACACAGTAAAAGTTAGTGTGTTTCTTCAATGTATGTTTTATCATTTATACAGGAACATATAAGTACCGTCTACAGGGCAGCATTGTTGTTTTTTTGTTTTTTTTTTGTAGGATTTATAGTGTAAAATATTTCAGAGATCAGATATAAGCACATGAAGTCTCAAAGCATTTAAATTATTATTTTTTTTTTAGCAAACAGTGGAGAGAGTGATTACAAATTAAAGAAGCAGCTCCATCTACTGTTCTGTCTTTAACTCAGCACTTTAGACACATGACCTAATGATAATAATATCACTGACAGACACAAAAATGAGTGTATGACTATACATATGCTTTAATACTGACATCACAGAAAGCCTCATTATGTTAATGTTCCCTCTAAGCAACTGAGTAATATGATGTGTGTCTAACAGACTAAAGTCAACTGCATTTAGTAGACCAGGATCCAGATCCAGGATCAGCAAAAAAAAAAAAAAGCAAAAAAAAAAAAAGAATACATTTTTATCTGATCCTGGAACTAGGTTTGGAAATTTTTTTGGAACTGGAAATGTTTACATACAAAGAAACTTAAATTAATTTTTTTAGGATTGATTTTTTAAAATTATATTTACACTTTATTATATTTGCAGTGTAAGTGAATTTTGTGTGAAAGCTGTTTTGAGTATGTCATTTTTTTTTTTAGATATGTGTTCTTCCTGTCTTTATTACGTGCTTCAGTTAAAAAAAAAATCATTTTAAGGCTCAGAAGATTTTAAAGAAAAAAATTATACTTATGGTCTCAGACTGATACTAATTACGTTTAGTCCATTTTACTACACAACTAACAGCTAACAATAAACAATTTTAAACAGGATCCAGTTAGGATTAATGAGCCTCACTTATGAATCTTTTAGTAAAGCTGTGTGTGAATGTTTTCTTAAGCCAAACTGAACTAAAAATCTCTGCCAGATTTATAAAAGTATTCTCCGAATTTCTTTGTACTCTCTTGTGTATGTTAATAAAAGCCAAACAGCCATAAAATTACCAAGCGTATTCACGGCACGGCTGATTAGTAACACCTAGAAACTTCATAAAAAGCTTACAGAGAACTGAAAAATGTCAGAAGGATGACTAAATGGTGAACGAGCCCCTCCTAAGCGCTAAAACTTCCAGTAAAGCAGCTCGGCCACTGCAGTGAGACGGTTATCACAGGCACACACTAATTACGTCTTCCTTTTAGAGGGTGCCATTACTTTTATCCTAATTGAATGGCTAGTCTTATTTGTCTTGGTATCACTTTCTTTCAAGTCATTAATATGAAACAGCTTTAAATTTGAAATACTTGAAATAAATAAGTGATATAAACTTGACAGCGCAATCCGTATATATAATTGCAGTCACGTCACCAATTATATGATTTGAAGCCGTTTAATCTAGATTCACACTAGTGAGTCTCCTTATTTGTAAATTTACACAAACTCTGGAGCGAAGCATTTTTACGAACCAACCGGATTTTTACGATCTAACCACATTTCTTTTGTAAATGCTTCTACGAAAGATTTACGAATAAATTAGTTCAATGCCAAGAGCCACTGGTAATGAAAGTGTTATATGTTCCTGTTGCCTAAGTAAATATTTGCGTCATGTCTTACCTTCGCAATATTTTAGAGCAAAAACGGCAACAGAAATGAATTAACTTCCACGTTATTGTTGATTGTTAATACAGTATTGTTATTTTTATATTACACAAGAAGTATGACAATTGACGAATTGATGGAATTTCATGATTATGGCAGAACTAATCACACACTCTGAGCAATAGGATCACCGTTTTTTTGTCAATAATTTGTGATGTTTTGTACTTACTCAAGAATGTTGACTTGCGTGTTGCAATCGAACTGGAATTAAGGGGACCCGGCTGATTGTACCAGCCTTCTCCTTTACTTCTGTCCATAACCTGTAGAGCAATAAATAATCCTAACAACTAGTCAGATCTGTCCTTTTGTCCTGCTTAGACCATGTCCCTGTGCGTTCGCTTCTTCTCCATCAGCTATCTAAAGCTGTTATTAAAACTATTTCTCAGAATCAGCCTGCTTTCTATCTCCGTTTTCCAACCCAACCGGCAACCTCCTTATTATTCCATTTGGGTTTTTTTAAGTAAGAAACTTTCCCATTGGTCTCTCTCTCTCTCTCTCTCTCTCTGTCTCTCTCTCTGTCCCTTTTACCAAACTCACATCCTGTTTAAACCTGATTAGAAGCTGCACCCTTCCTCATTCTTCAGCCTCAGCTCCCAAACCCAAACACGGGAGTGAAGCCAGCTCTATCCGAAACCCATTCCCCCTCACTACGATACACCAATTCACCAGACTGGATTGTCCCTGATGCGAATCACGTGACAGAGTGTATCATTTCGACCTTTGATCGACTTATTAACTAACCCTAACCCTTACTAAAACAATGCCTCAAGCAAGACCATTACCTACAATCATACTCGACTCATATTCAGCATACAGTGAGGAGAAATATGTATTCGTCCATTTTTGTTTTTGTTATTTAATATACTTCCTTTGCATATATCCACTTCAAATTTACATATAATCTTTTTTGAGTTCTAAATGATAAAGAATGTAAGAGAGAAGCCAACAGTCACTTGAAAAGAGTTGCAGGACGGCCTGAAAGCACCGGAGAACAGTCCTCTGCTAAAAAAGAAGCATAGAGATATAAGTCTAAAATTTGCACACAGGCATTTAGACAAATTGGAATTCTTTTGAAACAAAAGACAAAACTAAAATTAGAACAATCCTGGCGTATGAACACCATACCCACAGTGAAGCATGGTGGTGGGAGCATCATGATATGGAGCTGTTTCTCTGCAAACGCTACTGGAGCCTTAGATGTCAGAAAAGGAAGCATGAATGGAGCGATGTAGCGGGATGTACTGCAATCTGTTTCACTCCCAGTGTTTCTGGGATATGCTCCAGATCCGAGATTAAGGTGAATGAAATATGCTGTTAGAAATTATAATCATAGCAATCCATTTTCTGTATCTTTAAAGAAGTATGTGATATGGAGAAAAACAGACCTACAACGATGTCACTCATTGAGTTAAATGTATTATATTACACAGGACAAACAAATTCGATTCCACAAATTAGTGTGTGGTCATGCTTTTCATTTTTAACTTCACTGATCAATGCGTTATGCCTCGGAAAGGCTCAAAAGCAGATCCATCATCCTGAAGTCATCACCACATCCACTCCCATCTGTTCACCGTCTGCTTGATATTCATTTCCTGTGAGCCATATCATCTCGTCCCATATGCCGAGACTGGATATCAACTTGCTCTGAGTCGGTCTCTTGACGCCAAGCTCCATTAAAAGTCTCGAAAGAAGAGCAAGCCCCTTTCAGTTTTATTCGCTTATTAAACCGTCATGCGCTTCTGGGACTGTTGCGTCATTTCACACTTTCAGAATGGCACTCAATACAGACTACACGTAATAATAATAATAATAATAATAATAATAATAATAATAATAATAATAACAATAATCAGCAGCAGCAGCAGCAGCATCTACCCACCTGACCTTCTCAAATCGAAAATCAGAACTGTGCAAAAACACTAAACTTCATTCACACTAATTAGGCAGGAAGGCTGTCAAGAAACGAAACTAAAGGACGAAATCAAACACACTTCCTGTAGAAGAACACACTTACTTTTGTCTGCGTAAGCTGTAATGGATTTGCATTTCCTCTGCCTGGACTTTACTGAGAGACTCAGTCATCACATTCATGGGCTTTCTTCTATTATATTTAAAGTAATAATCAGAGTCTGTTATTGTTCTAATTAAGACGCTTCCCACAGAAATGAAGACAAAAAAAAAAAACCCAAAAAAACAGTTATTAGATGGATAATTGAAGTAGTAAAAAAATGTAAACTTTAACAAAAACATATTTTTTGGTCTCATTTTCTTTTTTTCCTTCTTAAAACAAAACCAGCAAAACCAGAGAGTCATTAAAATCATCAGAACTGCACCCTGGTCTGCAAATACATCTTCTTGTCTCTTCTGTCTCTTCTCTTTATCTAAAAAGTGACCATTTTCATCTTTATACATTACATAAATTAAATATATCGCTTGTCATCACGGCTGCACGATAATATCATGATTATAGTGAAATTCAATAGTAAATTACAAACAGCATCCCCATAAACTGAACAGTTTTAATTACGCCTATAAACTAGGGATTAAATTTGATTCTTTTCAGTGACTCATTTGAACCTGTTCAGTTACATGATTCATTCAGATTCGTTTGCCCAAATGTGCAGCCATAAACATATAACTTTAAAATGACTGAAAACAATGGCATCAACATATAACTTAAAATTGACCAAAAGATGAACTGATTCACATACTGATCCGCTGAACAAGAGAGGAGCTAATCTTGCCCTAAAGATTCGTTCATTTGAATCCTGGATATGACTGAAATGATTCACTGACTCATGGGGTGCCTCTAAACACAAGGTTTCAAGCGTTTTCCTACATAAAATCTGTTTGGAAATCATGCAGTCGGTTGTGGATATGTATGGAAATTTAATTCTTTGGCTTCCTCGTTGTGATTTTATGTTCTGCAGTTGACTCAGCGACCGATTTTCGATTCATTCACTTTACTGTTTACTTGTTCAACAAGACTGAATCATTCATGAATGACACAAGTCCACTATAAGCACAAATGTCTACTACAAACACTATGAATGAGCAGATTATTACTTTTTTATTACAACAGTGAATGGACTTTTATTTCATTATTTTCTTGCCTGGACAAAAACATTCATAAAAATACCTTTTACGGGGCAAATTATGTCTCAGTCTTTGTACAAATGTCATTTTTGGCACAATTGTTACTTCAAGCAATTTCTTTGTAAGCAATAATTGAATTTTGTGTATATTTCTGGTAAGTTCTGTTTCATTCAGTCAGATCTGAGCGCCCTATTAAACGTTTATACTGCTTTTATCTGCAGGGGAAACATAATATATAGAGCGAGGAGTTAGAGTCTAACATTGTAACAGAGGCCATTATGACTCCATTAGGCCTCGGATCACATCACATCGCAGCTAATAACTATTTGTGGGTCTTCATGCGTCCGTCTACTTCACTGCTGATGTTAACGTTAACATTAAGTCATACACAGTGGGCAAATGATGAAAGATCTACAGTAATGGAGACATACTCACTGAACACATGCACTGCTTGACTACATGCACTCTGTTGCACTCAGGATGCATAATTTGTACTGTGACAAAAGAAAAATCGAATGCAATAAACGCAATAGCGACTTGCACACCGAGTCGCATGATTTCTGCATTGGTTCCTGACTGACCAATTAGAAAACAGACCTTAACCACATGATGTTTTGTCAACTATTGTCTAAAGTTTTCTTGTAGATTATGTAAGTCACAAATTGCTCCTTTAAATTATATAATTGGCTAAATTTCATATCACAGCTGCCCGACGTTTATGATTTGTGATATCACAGTAGTATTGTGTGTGTGTGTGTGTGTGTGTAATATCATGCCATTTGTTAGAGACCTTGTAATATAAAACTAATAGTTTCATTGTTGAGCTATTCATATAAATAAATATTTTAGCTCTTACTTCTGATATCACCACTAGCTGTCACCGCTTCCGGTCATGTTATCCTCCTGAGCAGCGTCCAAGTGTCCACAGTTGTAATATTCTCCATATATGGACTATATCGCAGTATACTGTATCACTGATTACCAGCACACATCCATCCACAGATGAAGTACAACAGACGTCTGATCAGATCGGGCTTTATTGAATGGCAATGAAGGAGAGCTGCAGAGAAAAAGCGTCCAAATGTAGATCGACTCGAAGACATACTGTGCAATCGAAAGTCCCAGAGTAAACTGGAAGAAGTGCAGAGCTAAGAGCAAACAGGCTGACAGATGGCGTCCATAAAAAAGAAGAATGTCTATACACTCCACTCCAATGGCCAGTTTATGAGGTGCTCACACCATATGGGTCAGTTCGTAAGAGCACAATCACTGACTGTAGCTCATCTGTTTCTCCGTATCAGCTTTATCGCTGCACAGAAATGGTTTTCACTGGTCTTCAGTCAAATAGCACTAATGGTAGTAATGGTAACTCGGGGATGGAGCCAACACAACTTTGCTGACTGGTTATGAGCGCACGAGTACCATGTCACACAACGTGCCGCAACACACACACTAAGGTTGTGACTTTGAGTCATGATGTATGATCGAGTTTCATCCCTTTTGCTCTAACTACCACTAAAAACGTTGGCTGGATTTCACAGCCCCATCCCTCTGGTCTCGTCCTAAATCATACTTCAGCGCCTTCGTTTCTCAGCACAGGAGATACGACTGCCCTGAAAACCCTTCGGCTGTGTTTAATCCACTACTGCTGTGATCTTGTCACACTGCTACCTCTGCTGCGGCTTCTAGCACTTTCCCAACTTTATCATACGCAACACCATTACTGACCACAACTAACGCAAACACTGGCTACTTTTGGCAAAGCAGCGCTGCACACCATCATCCTAGTATGAATTTTATTTTATTTTTTGGCTAAGTGCGTTGTCTTTCCTTGCAGCTTATAACAACAACGTGATAAATACTGATAAATAATGATAAATACTGATAAATAATGATTTTACTGAAAAGTCAGTTTACTCTCTCTGTTCTTTGCGTGTGTGTGTGTGTGTGTGTGTTTTGGGTTATATTTACAAGGAAGTGCAAAATGACTTTGGAACCTACGAAAAAAAAAATACCGCGATACAGTGAAGCTGATATTCTGCATTGTTCAGTGTCTCATAAAAAATACCAACCCAAAAGGATTTTAACGCACGACTACAGCACAGACAGGAGAAACAGTTCAGTTTCAGGATTATGTGGGATCCTGATGACGGATGTTTTCACTGGATCCATCCATGTGGTTTATCTGTCTTTCTTTTACCTCACTGTCATAGTTACATCGCAACACATTAGATACATTAGATAAATATATTTACATGACGTTTACATTAGGACATCCTAAGCATTAATACACACCTGTCATTAAGTTTGCATCCTAAAGGAATTATCCTAAAAAGAACACCTCCTAGCCAATCAGAAATGAGCATTTTTATGTTGGTGTAAGGTGAAGTCATATATTGCAATATTCATATAATTTTGTCATATTTCTTACATATTTTTGTCATATTTTCTAACACAAAAACTGAGAATGTAAACAGAGAGAGAGAGAGAGGCAGAAATGACTTCGTGTACAACAAGATGACACTTGTCATAGTGAGTGTGTGTGTGTGTGAGAGAGAGAGAGAGAGACGCACACGTGAACGCGTGATGCTTACACGTGCACGCGCATGTCCAGCACCGTAACAGTGCATTGCACACTGTATATAAGGATGCAAAACATTCAATCAGCAGGAAATCCAAACACATAATGAAGTAGCTTTATAATAAACATAATAAACAGGTAACCTACTGTCAGCTGCCATGGCTGAAACGGATCGAGGAGATCCAGTGGCTTTTCACTCAGCTCTTCTTAGTAGTTTCATATGCCCTTTATTATTATTATTTTTATTATTATTATTGTTTTTTATTTTACTTATATGCATAAAGGTAATGAAGTGTCCTGTGTGAGAGATCAATCCCGCATCAGCTTCTCATTTCCTGCACTCCAGCTTCATCATTGCAGCAGATGCAGTGGGATTTTTCCCCACAGTGACGCGGTGCGCGCATTCCGCCTCCACTGCGCATGCGCGGCCACCCGTGCAGCTCCATGCGTTCAGGTTGACTTCTGCTTAGCAATGGTGGCGTATTTAAGTCATTTATTTGATATACGTATGGTTTTTATTCAGATATTCCTCCTTGTTTGTGCCTTAAAACGCTTCTGAGCTGTTGCTTTATATAAAGGTGCAACAGTCACATCACACCAGTAAACAATATGGCAAAGAATACCTCCACCTTCATGCTGCATTGTTCACAGCATTAATCCTCAGCAAGAAAGCTATCCACATGAACTGGAAACAAGCAAACAAACAACATTACCATACCATCCCACTGGAGAAATGTACTTATGGATCATATATCAGTGGAAAAATGGAAAAAAATGATCTGCCTCCATCAAAAACCAAAATACTCGATTCATCTCAACATGGACATCTCTCATCTACAGCAGTAACATCATCTACAGCATGTCAATCATCATCACAGGGAAAAGCAAGTACACGGAGATCTGTTCCCCAGTACCACAGCACACAATCCGCACCCAGCCGTAAATAAATAGCCCACTGTACAAACACACACACACACACATCCATTAAATAACGTTCCTACAGAACAATGAAATCTAATATATAACTGTTACATGGCCTTTAAATGTGTTCATTGTGTTCCTTTCCCTTAAATGCTCTTCCCTTATACGTTATTCTATTCTGTATTTTTCCTTCTGTTGTTTGTTTGTCTACCTACATATTGATTGGTTTCTTGATTGTTTATGTTCATATATGTCCTCCCTCATGAATCACATAACGACAGTCGTCTGATGAGGGACGCTGGTGGTGGGGCCCAAAAAAAAAAAAAAAAAAAAAAAAAAAAAAAAAGGTGCAATAGTAATTTTTTTCCTTTTCTAATTCTTACTTACAAATAACCTGGAACATATGTAGAACATGATGAAAAAAAAAAAACCTTAGCACAAACGTATTCAATGAACAAAACTGACTTCCGGTCTGGAATGCTTGTTTGTGTTTGGATGGGCCTCCTGTTTATCATTTTATAGACACTCTACAGGTCTATACACGGACTAATCTTACCAAATGCACCTTTAAGATTACTATCATATTTTTGATCGTGGATTCTCAATGTTTTTATAAAGGAGACCGTTTCCCTGTAAAATATGGGATTGTTGAAAATAAATTTCAGCAATCCCATCAGTACAGAGCTGTTTTATGAACATTAATCCAACCATTCCATTACTAAGCTCATGCTATTAATTCAAGCCAGACAGCTTTTTTATTATTAAACCTGTTTTAGAGTTATGGGTGTCTCGATTAAACACATTCGACTGAAGTGACATGTTAACTAACAGGCTAATAGAAATAATAGTCAAATAATTCTAATAATTTAGTGGGTTGCTCTCCAAATGAATTCAAACATCATAAAACTGCCTACATTCAGAACTTGTGCAGAAGTAAAAGCGAGTGAAATTCAAGCTGTCTGAAGATATGGCTAATAAATGTCCACTGATGTGCCTGTCTGTCTAACCACATTAGCATCTCCTCCATCCGCTTTCCGATGAGATTACATCATGTCCAATCTATAGCCAGATTCTAACATCTAATCAATATCAACTGCACGTAACGATATTAACTTTAACACTGTGTCTGTTCGGTAAAGTATTTCTGCCTGCACACATGAGAAAGAGTCTAACATCAATCTATAAGCAGTGAAAGTGAAAAAGCAAATCAAGTAAACATTTCTAACAAAAACTTTATGTAAAAAATGGCAACAACCATGACTTTTTTTTTTTTTAAAGCATTTTCACATCAACATGTGTATAAAAACCTGTAAAAAACATTAACTGATAAATCATTTGAACATCAGATAGTAGTCTCGATGTGTAGACATACATGGCATTAAAATGATTAAACAATGTAAATATTAAGAGGTAAAAATACACTTGAAATAAAAGCCCATTTTTTTGCATTAAGTCTGTGCTGATTAAGAGGTGGGCATCATTTTTTTCGCACACTTTACATATATGTTCTTTTGAGGACATTTAAAAAAAACAAAAAAACAAATACACACAATATTTACATGTGTTTTGAGGTATGATAACATTTGGGTTTTAAGCATTAAAAAAAAAAAACGAACATCTGTCCCCATTAAAATACATCTCTGCAGTATTTCCAGTACATTTTGAATAACATCCAATCAGAAGAGACCTGTCGCAAGGCCATCCAATCAAATGTAACCCATCACAGACCCACCCAGATTAAACACATCTGTTAGCAAGAGACCCACCGGGTAGAGACAACTTTATCATAAGCCCTTAGAATCAGTAGTGATCTGTCACAAATCTGTCCAATCAGACACAACCAGCTATAAGCCAGTCCAATCATACTTAAGCTGTTACAAGCCAGTCCTATCAGACACAATCAGTTACAAGCCTGTCCAATCAGGAGTGATCTGTCACAAGCCTGTCCAATCAGGAGTGATCTGTCACAAGCCAGTCCAATCAGCTCTGACCTACTACAAGCCAGTCCAATCAGCTCTGACCTACTACAAGCCAGTCCAATCAGGAGTGATCTGTCACAAGCTTGTCTAATCAGCTCTGACCTGCTACAAGCCAGTCCAGTCAGATATGAGCTTTTACAAACTGGTTCTACCAGACACAGCCAGTTACAAGCCTGTCCAATCAGACATGGCTCGTCACAAGCTCGTCCAATCAAACATGGCTCGTCACAAGCTCGTCCAAACACAGCTCGTCACAAGCTCGTCCAATCACAGCTCGTCACAAGCTCGTCCAAACACAGCTCGTCACAAGCTCGTCCAAACACAGCTCGTCACAAGCTCGTCCAATCAAACACGGCTCGTCACAAGCTCGTCCAATCAAACGCGACTCGTCACAAGCTCGTCCAATCAAACGCGACTCGTCACAAGCTCGTC
>CM074976.1:30202594-30228492 GCA_037576825.1 Pangasius krempfi | reverse complement strand
CTTCGATCATTTGATCATTGCTAAGTCCCTTCTGTCTCTTGCTTATTGAGGAATCCGGACAAATTCAAAGACACAAAACACAAATATTAGGTGCTCACTATGTATTTATTTTGGTACACTTACACAAAGAAAATTTCATTCAGACTTTTGCAGTTCCTTGGAAGGAGGGTCATTTGAAGGGTCCTTGTCTTCATCATCATCGGTTTCTGATGAATTTCCAGTCTCAGGGACCGACAGTTTAGTGCTCTCAGGTAGATTAGGAGGTTGAGGGCTTTTAGGAGGTTCACCGCCATCTCTACGCCCAGACAACCACCCCAGCACACCGCCTATCACCCCGCCAGTAGATGTCACGCCTGCTGTTGTGGCAGCCGATAAGCCAGCGGCCCCTTGGGAGCAGAGAGTTTAGAAATCAGAAATCACAAACTTTTTCTCATTTAAAATGTATATTTAGTGAAAATACAGGGCAAAGTAAACCACCTTTGTTTCACTGTACTTTGTACAGCTCTGTCCCTACGTCACTGTGTGTGAAGTTCCTCTTCTAAGACCTTCTGACATACTCCATGTTGTTTGTAACGTGCCATGAGCTTTTTACAGGGAAGTTGTTTACCATACATGGCATTTTGGGGGTGTTTCTTTATGCAAATGACTGTGGGATAAATTGTGCAGGATTTATCAGTGGTCATTGTGTACATCTGTGTGTACACATGGGCGATAAATAATTTTCTTGTGCGTACTGGTGGTCCTTATGCACAAATTTAGCACTTGTTCTACAGATGCTTTGAGAAATGAATCCCTTGATTTACCGAATATATTTAAATTGTCATTTAGGATACAAAAGACATGTTTTTTTTAAGCATCATGAATTCAGGTTCTAATTTAACACCAGACTGATTAGTCAAATGATTGGCTTATTGGTTGATTGTTAGTTGATTCCTTTGCCTGATTGTTTGTTTGTTTGGTTTTTTTTGGTTGGCTTCTTGGACTGACTGGTTAATCTGGTTGGTTTATTGCTGGATGGTTCCTGTTACTGATTGGATGATGCATTTATTGACTGATTGTTGGTTTACTGTTGGTTGATTACTTACTTGATTGGTTGGACTGAATCTTCCACTGGCTGTTCTACTGGTTGTTGTATTGGATGCATGTTGTTTGTTTGGATGATTGTTTGACTGATTGATTGGTTGAGGAATATATTGGTGGATTGGTTGGCTGGTTTATTGTTGTTCGACTGCTTTGTTTATTGGTTGATTGCTGATTAGTTTTCTGCTTGGACCAACAATTGGTTTATTGTTGGTTGGCTGCTTGGACTAAATTGGCTCCTGGTTGGTTGCTTGGTTGGGCATGTAAATGATTTATTTTGTGATTAACTGCTTATACGATTGGGTTGCTTAATTCAGCAGATCTACGGATTGGTCGACTCACCTACTGACTGAAGAACAGCCACTAGGCTGCCTGCTGCTACTCCTCCTCCATTAGCTATAGCAGCTGAAGACATCATCCCGGCAGCTACGGACCCAGCTGTGATGCCACTCGCGGTGAAGCCCATGAACGCTAGTCCGGCAGGGACTGCAAAAACTGTACCCACTACAGAAAAAACACAAACCCAGAACAAAATCCAAAATGATTAGTTATTTTCTCCCCTCTCTAGATCTACAACTGCTAGAAAATAAAACTTGCCTATATATGCAAGTATTTTTCTATTGAAAAGCCCATTGCTGGTTTTCTGCCGAATTTTAATGTTTTTTTTTTTTTTTTATAACTCATAAAAAGGATGTAACTTTAATCATATTTATATCTAGAGGAGAAAAACTGTCATATAGCCTTTAGCTTATCTTAATAAACCCTGGACGGGATGCTAGTCTATCACGAGGCACCATACACTTATCCACCTGCTGGCATTTAGACAGTAGGAGGAAACAGGAGTACATTTATTTATATAAAAAGCTCCTGGTACTGACCTGCTCCAACAGCAACCCCAGCAGTGACCCCAACCACAGTTTTGATCACCTCTTGAAAAAAAAAAGTAAAATTAACATTATAGTATCATACAATATTATAGATACTGTCACAATATCAAGAAGTTGTCCTGTTAGCTATTGGCAAATAAATACGTTTAATGCCTATGTTGGATTTCTCATTAATATATCAGTTGTCTTTTATACAATTTGTTCCACCATTGTGTTATATATGGTGAACCTGTTGCACATTTTGTTTACAATATTAAACTTCTGTTCATAGCAGACCAAATACAGGCCACAATGCACATTGTTTTGGACTGTTTATGATTCAGGAATAATAATGAAAAAAAAAAAAGTCTTTCTTTTTATTCATATTTTTGCTCAAAATATTTTGATACTCTAACTGAATCAAAATCGTGAAGCCAGTATCATGAATCGATTCGAATCATGACTGGAGTACAGCAACTTTTGTTTACAAAAAGGGTTTGGCGAGAGCGTGTACAGAGGTCATCCACGGTGGCCGTTCTCCTGGGCTCCCGAGGTCCGATTCTCCAAAAATGTTATATATAATGATATATATATATGAGTGGCAGTGCCTGAGGTGTTTTTAGCCGGAAATAGAGCTCCAAAATCGGCTACAATGGCCGAATTCTGCAGCCTCTTTCTCAGGCACTGCAGATCGCAGAGGCGCAGGGCGGGTGTGGTCTGAAAGCTACTGAAGAAGTTAGGTTATAATCTGCTACAATCATTTGTCATCCGATCCAGAGCGATCAGGCACTACACAAATGTAGATGATTCCTGTGGTGCAGATTGTCTATGAAAGATAACTTGACCAAAACAGAATTTCTCTCACACCCAATAACTTGTCATGTGAAATAACAAAAACACAGCACCAGCCAACAAATTAGCCCAGGAATCATTAAACACATCCCAAATGCATGCTTCATGTGTTTCAGGGTGGAATGCTTCTTTAAGATAAATCATTTCCTTTATAAACAGTATAAAAGATATATTGAAAACATATTAGAAGAGTAACATACTAGAAGAGTGGTCATTTATCTAACATAAACAAAGGTTTTGTATATTCAGTAGTTTCTTGTTGCCTTGTAGAAATCCATTATTACTGAACAACATCTGGCTTGATGAGTATGAGTTTGATAGGATCTGCTCAGGAGAAAAGCATTTACTTACTGCTCATGTTGAAATGGATTCAACCAACACAGTGAGACGCGTCAGTGCAAATATCCTGGTGCAGTTGCACAGATCAAACGCTTTCGCTTTCCTTTTCGCGACTTCATCTGGCGAAAAATCCCGCCTACTCCACTGTGATTGGCTAATACTCATGAGCGGTTCGCTGATTGGACAGTTAAGAAGTCCTTCACCTCCACGTGCACCTCATTCCAAGAAAAATATCCCCAAAAGTTATTATTTACTTGTTTATTTATTTATTTATTTATTTTTAAAGGATGGGTAACATGTGTGATATGATTAAACTAATAAAAGTTTAAGCAAGCAGCCAGCTGATTGGACAGGTTAAAAAAAAAAGGAAATGCCAGACATGATTTTTTAAAATAAATATTATTCAAAATATCTATAAATTATTCACTCAAACAATAGTAGAAATAGTAGAAATAGGAGAAACGTCTACTTTTGGTTTACTCTGCAATTACACGGAGTTGTTTGACCATATATGGAGATTTGGGGGCGTTGCTTTATGTAAATGAGTGTGGCCGTGCACAGTGTTGTGTTTATTAACTTGCATTAAGTACAGCTGTGCTTTCGCACGTGCCATGAACGCCCGGCATTTACTGCGTCCTATAGCGCTTTTGGGAGAGATAAGAAGCTAAAAGTGCACTGGATAAAGCAAATGGACTGTTGAGTCCCTGATCACTTTCAGCAGAGTCTCCTGCTCTTCTTCAAACACCGCACAAAAGGTCAGCCATTACCTGCATCATCCCAGTCCATCTGCACACGCGCCTTTCATAGCACTGTACTTCTTATTTCATTTGTGTCACGTGTCTTCACCTTGTCGCGAGCACCACAGTCAGAAAGCGCTGACATGATGTACTCATGGTCAGGAGTGGTTCTCAGTATCCTCTCATCCTCACACACACTACAATAGCTTGATGCACCTCATTTGATGCATAGAAACTTGAGCAAGCACACTTTACTGTAAGGCTGATAAATGAGACCTTGGACATTACAGGAAGAGGCTGTGTTATTTCCAATGTTGCCTCGCACCTCCCAGGTTGGGGGTTTGATTCCCGCCATCGCCCTATGTGCGTGGAGTTTGCAAGTTCTCCCCGTGCTTCGGGGGTTTCCTCTGGGAACTCCAGTTTCCTCTCCCAGGCAAAGACATGCACTGTAGGCTGATTGTCATTTCCCAACTGTCTGTAGTGTGTTTGTGTGTGTGTGTGTGTGTGGGATTGTGCCCTATGATGGGCTGGCACCCCGTCCAGGGTGTCCCTCACCTTTTGCACCGAGTCCCCTGGGATGGGCTCCAGGTTACCCTGTGACACTGTGTAGGATCAGCGGTATGGACGGATGTACCCTGTACATTTGAACTCAAAATATAACTGATGGAGGATGGCACTAATTCTGGAGTCGACTGTAAATGGTTTCAGAATTTTAATTTGCCTGAATTTATTAATTCATGAGCATAGCTGGTTAGGTGGGCTTAAGTGGTGTGCTGTTTTTCAATAACTGCATGTCTGGAAGTGTTATATTCTGCTTATATCGCAGCAATTTGCCAGCAATTATAATATCAGTAGTGATTAAGGAATGACATACCATACTTTTTATCTGTTTATCGTTAGATTTAATGTTGTGGCACATCCATGAAACAAGTTATTTCCTGTTCTCACTCTCTTCGGTCTTATCTGAAAAGGGCCGGTGTCGCGGCAAACTTTCATTCCAGACAGATAGGAGGCAGACTTGAAAGATTGGAGACCAAGATGAACTGATTAAACAAGTGGAATCAGGTGTGGCTCCTGCCTTAGTGGATAAGATCGAAGACAGTCATTCCATCAGTCATTCCATTACCAGCCTCTCTCTGAGTAACAACAAAGTGTAAATTGTCCTGTATCAGAAAACCTAATGACTGTTACAAAGCACTGACACTGGAGACTCCTTCCATAAATGCTAAATAAATATCTCCTTACCATACATACGATAACGTATTAGAAACGCATTATATTAACCTGTGATTGGCAGCTGCACTACTGTCAGCGCTGCTGTTATGGAAAATGAATCAACACCTGCTGACCAATGAGATTTAAGAATTCAGCAGCACTGTGGTGTAACGTGAATCTAACGCATTCCTCAGTCATGAAACTGAAGGTGAAATATGTTATGACTTGTCGATCCTGGCAGAAGGTTCTAGACTTCTCTGGATCGTTAATTTGGGACTCCTTACCTCTAGTGTTGCTTAAATTCCTCGAAACATCCTCCCCCCAAATGATTCACAGAAATCATTCATGTGATGTCGTAACTGCTTTGCTCGAAAGTATAATATTACATCACATATTAAAATGTACTTGAGAATTGTGTTGGAAGTTGAAATTGGTGTACAGGATTTTTTTTTTAGTTTTGGATTTGAGGTTAGTTTTATTGACCATCTGGCTGCTTTCATCCAAGCGAAAAGAGATTAATGAATATCAGCCTGTTTATCTTTATTTTTCTCGTGTTTTAAACACCACTTTTGGAAGTCCTTGTCGTGTTTCCGGGACTTACCTTATTTCTGCTTACAGCCTTGTTTGTGTCCATTAACTGGAAGTGCGCCTTTTCTTAAAGTGATTTCAGGAAAAGATTTCCATTCCAGCCACTATTTTCTGGCTGAGAATCTAGACTTCACATTGTAAGAGGCTGTAAATCGTGCTACATTCTTTCATTAAATTCCAGGTTTTTCAGTCACGCAGGTTACTGGATTACGATTAAGATGAAGTTACGCCGTGTTTAAACGTCTTCAGTCTGTTCACATTGCACTGCAAAAAAGTCAATTCTCACCTTTGCTTGAGTGAATAATCTCACCTGGATACTGTAGATATGTACCTGCTGTAATCATAAAGACTGCCCTGTGCTCAGCCCTGGACTCTCATTCACACGCTGCTCACACTGAACAACCGGTAAACACACTCACTACTGTTTTCTTCTTCTTGTCATCTCAGGAAGGGTTTCCTCGTCGCTCTGTTGCCTCTGGCTTGTTTAGGAACCTAAATCTACATCCAGATTTCTGTAAAGCTCCTTTGTCAAAAGCTATCAAAAGCTGTATAACGATAAAACTAATTGATCTCCGATTAGAAGTAGGTCAAATATCTAATCAGGGCAGAACTATGCTAATTCATACTCTCCATTTTAGGATTTTAGGATTAGAATCAAGATGACTCGTTTGACCCTGTGCAGGAGGAAGCGACAAACTAAATGCCAAATCATGCACATGCACAGAACAGAGGTGAGATTATTAGAAATTGAAGCTTGTGCTGGTCGCTTTCCTTGTACGATTTGATCACAAGAAGGGAATTAAGAAAAAATAAGCCTGCATTGGATGCATTGGATGAAAATGTACTGAATGACTGAAACCGACCCAGTAAACCAGCAGGTGAAGTCCTTTCTGTGTTTCAGCGAAATATGGACACATTATTGTAGACCATTTCTAGGGTCCCTGGTGGCCTAAGGATCTGACGCTCTCAGTAAAATTATCATTATAGTATCATTGTGGCATACAGATGGCACTAGACGCAAGATCAGTATAATCCAGTTGCTGCGCTAGCTGTAGCTCCGTTCTGTGGTCTGATCTAAAACACGGATTTGAGTGACGTGTGAGTTGTACACTTTTAGACGTCATGGTTCTTCGGATAATTAAGAGTTCGTAGCTCTCCGATTAGCTCTCGAGGGAAATCATTTGTAATAGAGTACTACTATACAGAACCTTTAAGGGTTCTCACAGAGCCAGTGGCACAACCTAACCACCATTAAGCTATAGAGTTAGCCTTTTTTCTATGATTGTAAGAAGCTTAGCGCTAATTTACACACAGAGTGTATATCTAGCTTCATACGCAAAAGCTTCTTTTAAATAAAAACCATCCTAAACTATCAGACTTACAGCTCTTACTCTTGTATACACACATCTTTCTCTATTCATTTTACCGTGGTTTCTGGAAAAAAATCCTTCACATTAATATCTTAATTAAGATTAAGATTTAATCTCTTTTACATAAACATGCTAATATTCATAATTTCTATATTAAACGGTATATATTAAAATTTTCTTGTTTAACGCACTGCATAAAATGTTCCGAAATAAAATTTGTGCGTATATAATTCATTAAAATAACTTAATCTTTAACACACCTTCAGATAGATATATAAAATGCGTGATTTAATTTCTATCTGCTGTTTATATGCTCTGTCAATTATTTCCTTTTTTTTTTTTTTTTAAATAAAAACACCTCTGTATTTTGTAAATATCAGTGATGACATTACATCACGAAGCTCTGGTTTAGATGTCTTAATTAAAAACCACTCCAGGCCACAGGAAAAAGTTCGCCAGGACTAAACAAGATAAAAATTAAATGGGAAAAAAAGGGGGGGAAAAAAAAAAAGAAAGAAAGAACCAAATCTACAAATGCAAAAAATTAATGAGGAGATCCGACATTTATTTGCCCTTACAATAAAATCATTAACGTTTAAATGTTAGCAAAAAAAAAAAATAAAAAATAAAGACAAAAATTATATACAGATGAGCAAACAAAAAGAAGCTGATAAAAGCAGTGGTTTTGTACACCCCTACGTCGAACTCCAGAGAGAGACACGACACGCTTTCAAAAGCTCATCAGAAAGCAGCCTAAACCTAAACCACCCCCTCCAAAGTCTCTGCACTAAATACTCGCATGTGTTTTCAGGGGTTAAAAAACAGAGGAATGGAAAGCTTCTAAGAACAAATACACACTATTTCGAGAGGCTTCACATTGTCCTTTAACCGTCAGCGACGATTCGTCAATTTGCTCGCCTGCCACCGCCATCCAAGACGGGAAAAAACGTGGGCTATGAGACTGGTACGCATGATACACTTTCATCTACTGGAAAATATTCCGATCTGGTTCGAGAATCCGTTTCTCCTTTGCAGTCCCGATTCGTACGTCCACAGCAGAGAAGGGGCGAGTGAACGAGAGAAACTGTGATGCTTTTCTTTTTCTTTTTTGTCGACTCGCCTTTCTCTGTAGTGACGCTGCTGTAACTTCAATGAAACTTCAATGACGTGGCTCAAGTCTCATATATATATTTCATATATTTCAATCTTTAAAAAAAAGAAAAAAGAAAAGAAAAAAAAAAAAAAAGAAAGGAATGAGGGGAAAATCAGTCCGGTCGCAGTAGGTTACTCCGAGGCTGGTGTGGGCTCAGCGGGCGTGGCCTCAGGCGTGGCCTCGGTCTCAGCGGGAGTGGAAGCAGGAGCTTCCTCGGAGTTGGCGCTCTCCTCTGTGGGCGTGGCTTCTGCCACAGGGGCAGGATCTTCTGCTTTAGGCTCCTCCTCTGCGGCCTCTGCAGCAGGTGCTGCCTCTGCCTCCGCTTCCACCTCTGCCTCTGCCTCAGCAGCTGCCTCGTTGGTCTCGGCAGCTGGCTCCTCCTCTTTGGTTTCCTTGGGGGCGTGACCGTTCTCCTCTGGTGCTGCTGCCGCCGCCGCAGGTTCCTCGGTGCTCTTCTTGTTCTTCTTCAGGGAGAGGCCTTTAAACTTGAACGAGTTCTTCAAGGAGAACTTCTTCTTCTTCTTGGTCTCCTTGGGTGCCTCGTCCTCTGCTGCCTTGGCGCTGGTTCCCTCGCCATCCGCTGCCTCGATGGCGTCCCCGGCCTCCGCCGTGTCTTTGACGGCCTCTGCGGTTCCGTTGCCGTCGGCCACTGCCGCCTCTCCCTCAGGTTTGGCCGACACGTCACCGTTGGTTTTGACATGGCCGTTCTCCTGGAGACAAAATTAGAGAAGAGACGTTAGCTGATATTCAGTATGTTTCCAACCTGTTTCTGTGGTTTAAATTTGCGGCACGATGCTATCCTCAGAGCTCCAAGTAGAGCTCGACATCCACTACGACACCAATACTACCATCATCACAGTGACTGAGCGAGTGAGTGTGTTTCTGCTGCCATGTTATGTACACCACAAACAAAATGCCACCACACCGCCACATATTCACGTGTAACGTGCACCGTGTCAGTCTACACTGCACATTGTAAAACATACATCAATGGATGAGATTAGACAATACTCCAAATCCGATCAGACACAAATCCATCATATCAAGCCGATACTGATGTTTCCTAGCAGTTAAAAGAAAAAAGAAAAATCTGTCATCACTGAACAAAGGCGAGACTTGGGATTGGACCCAGTGGATAAATCAACATGCTAGTAAACTGAAAAAATAAAAAAATTACAACAACCGCAGCATCAAAGTTGCACAAGATCACAAGATCGGTGTGGAAAATGTGATCTGCTTGCTGTGTGCATATATTTGTGCGCTCTCTCTGTAAACTGTGTGTGGCTGTTTTTAAATGAAACTGAGATGGGGTGATGAAGTGCAAACACAAACATGTTCTGCACCTAAACATGTGCTTAGCCACGAACAAGTTAACCACACACACAGACACACACACCCCCAAACACAGCAGTTGTGTATAATCCTGTGCATGTGCAGTCCTGACCTTAGGCGGTGCTGTTTCACCTGCTCTTCGCGTGTTTATCCGGGTTTAAGGTGCAATACTCGACTCTAACACTAGGCGCCGCTGTTGCTCCACAGAACTGGACTCAGACATGAACGCGGAAAACGTGACAAAACAACCGGGGCGCGTCCTAAACGCCTCATTATTGGCACCACGTAGGACGGAGAATCCATTGTTTCATGCACTATGTAGTGAACGTAGAGAGGGAGCAGGGAGCCGTTTGCGCTTCAGACTTTTGGAGAGAAACCACGCGCGTTGTTTAATAGCGTTGATACGTTCATTCCGGTGACGTAGCCTAATTGTCTGATTTATATATATATATTAAAAAAAAAGTGTGTGTGTACAAATTACCAGTATATCTCAGATCTTGTAATGTGCTCATGGTTAGTGTTTAGGCAACATTAGAGTTATATGTATGTATATGTATATGTGTGTGTGTGTGTATGCATAACATCTGTGCTCGGTTGTGTCGAGATCAACCCTCTAACCCCAAAATGGCTCCCTACATCCGTGCACTGCTCGGGGTATCAAATGATGGCGCCCTGCACCCCATGCAGCGCACTACGCACTCATCACCCACCAACTGGAACTGAACCCAACCCAAACCACCATCCAGCCAGACGCCTCGCGCTTCATCACTAAACTCGAGTTAAATTCATGCAAAAAGGCGAAGATGAAGCGCTACAATGGTGTGACAGTGTGTGTGTGTGTAGGGGGACGTTTCCTCAGCCGCTCCTCACTCACTCACTCTGTGCGCTTTTGTTCGCAGCTCAGCAGCAGAAGCGCAAAAAGCCCCTCATTTGCATCCTTTGCGCCCTTTTGTTCCTCAATCACCCCCCAGAGCACAATGGGCTCAGCTCAGTGCGAATTTCATCATGACTAACCTGTTCACTAACTCCAGACCTTCATTACAAATGTGTGTGTGTGTGTGTATATATATATATATATATTTAAATTTCAAATATCATCGTATCATTTCATCACCAACAAAAGACACTCAGGTTATTTCTCTGAGTAAACAACCAGACTATGGTGGCATGTCATACTGCTGTGTGGTCCAGCACAGCCTGGAAACACTGAGTTTACTCCAATATGAGGATACAATTATTAAACAAACAAACAAACATGGATGGACGTGAAAACGTTAAACGCAATTTACGCACAATTTACGGAAGAATAACTCTAACCCGCCACCAGACATCTGCCCCACCGCACGCGCATACACACAATGCTGATGGACAAAAAAGCCCCAAAGGGGTTTAAGGGAAAAGAGGGGAAGCAGGTAGAAAAGGTGAGAGATGGGATGGAAAGTAGCCCCACATGGACACGGCTTTTACCTGGCCGTTGGTTTTAGCGGCTGCGCTCTCAGCCTCGGCTGCTCCACCCTTAGACAACTGAGCTCCCATCTTCACTCCAAAACCAGAACCGTAGCCAAGCAAGAGGGGGAAAAAAAAAAGATGCTGAAAAGTGAACTTCTTGCTCAGAAGTTTCAAAATACGAGACCCGAAGCGCCAAAGTCCTCAGCTGGGTTTGTTCCCTTTAAATAAGGAGTGAAGCGCGCGAGCTCTCGCATCCGCTGCGTCTCCGCCTGGCGATCTGAAGCTGCTCGAGACGTCGACGCGTGTATTTCTGAAGCTCAAATATCGCGCGAGGCCCCGCCCACATGGGCGTGGCGAAAAAAATCGAGGGGCGTGGCCCCGCCTCTGAAATCTAGTGGGCTACGTGCCAGTTGTTAGATGATGTTACTTGGGTTGTGGGTGCTAGTGCACTACCTGCACCCTTAAAACAGCATTCTTCACGGATTATTTGTTTAGTTAAGGGCTCTAGCTTCCTAAAGAGGTTTTACTTGCATTGAGGAAACCCTGTGTTCCTTTAAAGGTTCTTTAAGAGGAACAAACTGAAGACTTACGGGTAACCATACTAACCCATTTAATCCCACCAGCTACAATTAAATTGGTGTCTAGGCTTCTAGCATACTAAAGGGGTTCAACTTTGAATACAGAAACGCCCTGTTTAAAGTTACTACATAGAAATTTTCTTCAAGAGGGACAAACTAAGGAACACGTAGCACTTTTTAAAGACGTATTAACTCATTTATGTCCTCCAATTATAATTATTGGCATTTTTAAAATAAAAAACACCCTGAATATTGGATTCCTGATTGGACGGTTAAAGGTTCTAGCATACCTTTGAATGGGGAAACGCTCCGTTATTTAAAGGCTCTTCAAGACAGACAAGCTGACAAAGATTTAGATGGGATCAATCCATTTAATTTGACTGAAACATAGACTATACGTTGGATGGTTAAAGGTTCTAGTGTTAAACAGGTTCTACATTGAATGGGGGAACCCTCTATTCCTTTAAACATTCTTCAAAAAGGGACAAACTGAAGAATACTTGAGTTGTTTTTTTCTTCTAACTTGTAATAACTCATTGAATTCCACCTGTTTCTATTACTGGCCTTTTTAAAATTGGAAAGTAGACTCCAAAATAGACAATTAAGGGTTCTTGCTTCCTGAAAGGGTTTGCATTCTTCATTCAAGAATGCTAGAGTTAACCTTTTTTTCTAAGGGTGCCGGGTATTAACCCGTTTAATTCCACGTAGCACAGTTGTGCGCATCGCTTTTACGAAAAGGTAGAAAACAAGTGAACAAACTGTGATACAGTAGATTGTCTTGTTTTCATGTTTTAGTTTCATTCATATTTTATGACGGTGGCTCCATGTTTTAGGGTCACAGGACCAGATTTTGGGATGGCATAGGTGCTCCAGATTTAAAATGAAACCTCTGCCGCTGGATAAATCTATCAGAAGATAAAAAAAAAAAAGTTTTGACTCTTCGGAATGTGATGGTTTAACTTACGAGCACTTCAGCATTTAGTATAGTTAAAGCTGTTACTATAGGCGTGTGCATCGATGCTGAAGTATTGATCTGTAATGATGCTTCCTTTTAGACCTCGAAACAAACATCAGACACTAAACATGTCAGGGCTGACTGACTACATCTGTGGTAGGTCAGGAATTGTATGAATTGTATATATTTCCTTTTTTTTTTTTTTTTTGGCTGAACTATTCCTCTTTAAAATTGATGAGGAGAATCCAAGCTGGTTATTGTTAGAATAAAGCATTAAGCCTTATAAAGTACTGTTACCATTTTTAGCAAAAAGTTTTCCTGTGTTTAGTGTAAATTAAACAAACTGCAGGAAACATACTCAGGCCACGATTTAATCGTTCATCAATCGCACTACAGGCTCAGTCATAGTAACCTATTTTGTAGCCTGTCTCTGTGTAGTGAATGCAAATATTTAGCAATTTCTGAAAAAAAAAAACAGTGATTCAACAGTGAGAGGTCAGAAGTCAGAAATCTGCATGCTTATGTGAGGATGGGATGGGCGTGGAATGATAGTGAAAATGCTGGAAACTTTGAACATCAGTATCAACAAAGCAATTAGAAGCAATATGAGACCTGTTTAGGTTGGGTTAAGGGGCGGGGCTAAGGGCTTGTTGTACTTCATCAGAATTGCTTTTGAGAGCTGAAATCTCTGTGCTGTCCATCAAACAAGGGTGTAGGCCTGGAAACAACAAGACACGGTGTGTGAAAGTGCTCATTGTGAGCTGAGGATGTTGCTTTTTTTTTTTTTTTTTTTTTGCTGCAAGTGTATCTGAAGAAGTTTATACACAACCACATCATCTTGTGGTGAAGATTTATTTGAAAACTTGATTAAAAACCTTTCGTTGGTATGGCGCCTTTAAATTCTTTTTACTAGCGGTCAAGTTAATCAAAGTCTGTAAATAAGTCTGTAAGCTACATCAGTTTATCTTCCACATTTTCTAAGCTCGTCCATCAATACAAAAACATGTCTAATACATTAAGAAAATGAAATGGTGTAGCGTTTTCCTCCACCATTCCATCAGACACAATTCCCTATTTATAAGCTGTAGATTTAACCATCTAATGATTGATATAAAGAAAATAAAACTATAAACTGATTTAAAGCAGTGAAGCGATATTTTCTTTACACTTGATGGTGTGAGTGTCTATGTAGACATGACGTCATATGCTGAACTCAGGGTTGAGGACACTTTCCCAACTGTTTTCTTTGGATTTTCGTAGGCGGAGTTCAGAGATTCCGAGTTGCAAGTTTTAGTCGAACGCTGCACTATTGTCAGGACATGCCTGTGTGAGGGTTCATTCATTGTGAACAGTTGTAAAGCGGATACTGAATGCACCTTTCTACGCCTGTATTCCACTTACCTCCTGGTGATTGTGCTCAACTCACAACAAGCACAATCTACAAGAACTCTACAAGAAGCCTATAATAAGTAGACCTATACAGATGATGAAACAAGAAGGATGAGATCCGGCTGGCCAACCTGAGCATGTTTCCATTGTGGGAACTGATCCAGCTGGCACAAAGGTTTTACAAAAGACAGGTTTTAAATAAGAGCGGCGCGCAGCACTGCTTCCTGGCCCTGGTTTTGTCAATTGTTGTGCCTTTAGAATGAAATGCATTGGAAAACCCATGACATGTAGAGACAAGCTGCAGACCTGCAGATCCATTGCAGATTACCATTAGATAATTGAAGCATAACCTCCGCCTCGAGCTCATAGCTATGGTACCTATCTATGGATAGCAAAGAATATCATCGTTTCTGTGGAATCTAATCATAAAAGTGCAACTGCTCATCTTAATAAGTTCTCTGGTAATAGTTGAAGTCTTCTGATGAAACCCAAATTACTTAAAGTATGAAGCAAACGTCCAAGAAAGATTCACAAAAGAAAACGGAATCAAGGAATGAGGCTAACCAGCCAGCTTAGTTTGTAGTCCGTCAAATGTTAGGTATCCTGATAGCAACTTTGACGAATGCTAATCACCAGCTGTCCCAAAACTAACTGGCTTAATAAATGCAAATTTACATGGCAACATATCATTAGGTGTCGGTGTGTCCGCAAGGGCGGAGCTTAAGTTAAATTTGATCAACCAATTGCAAACCACCGCAGTAATATCCATAACATTAGCTAGCTTTTAGATGAACTTGGCGACTGGTTTAAATTATACATCAATATAAACCTAGTAAGAGAACTGGGATACTGGATTTAATTAAACAACAATAAAGCGATTAAGGCTGATTTTTGTTAATAGCTTGCACATGATCAGTTTCTTATTAGATCATTAGTAGTGCACTACTATCTCAAGAAAAAAAAATTATTTGAGGCAGTTGATTATCCTCTACTATGTCCAGCTTAGTAATCAGTGTGTCCATTCAAACATTGAAATAAAATTTCAACCGTGAATTACATTTCTGCAAAACTATGAGGTATTTTCCAACAAATGTCATTTGCGGTGCGGCGTTTTAAAATAAACACTTGGATGGAAACACAGCTACTGTAAAAGCCAAGCCGGGGCAACACTGGGGTCCCTGATCGAGCTAAACACAGAGTGAATTCACATTCCACACTCAATTCAATTCAGTTCTATTGTCATTTTACATATGAAGGCTTTTCTGCTGATCTCAAGGACGCCTACAACATTCATCAAGTGCTAACTGCAAACGCTTGAATGCCTCACATTCATAATTGATCCCTAACACCCCCCTCCCTTTTCCAGCTGTGAATGAAACACAGCCCCTCTCCATCAGTAGCTGTGGTATGTGAGAAATGTTTTAGCCACCCAGAGTTCTCCGTTTCCGCTCGATCATCCCCCTCATCTGATTCCTGTTTCCTCCCAAAACGCTGAAGAAAGGATGGGCGTAATTATGAGCACAGATTGTAGAATGAGGACCACTTGATTCCAGCTGTTGGAGTTGTTAAAGTAGCTGAAAATCATAACCAGTTTTAGCTGGACTTGTAAATAAATTGTTCTTTTCGTATTATAACTTCCTACAAATTTGACATTTCCAGCTACATTCTTTCCAGTCAGTAGAAATGTCTAAAAGTTTAAAATTCCTAGCTAAATTTAACTACAGCTTTTGCCAAATTGCTTCCATTTGTTACAATAAAACTCTATAAATTCTAAATTCATTCCCAATCTGTAGCTAATGTGCTCCCAATCAGTACAAGTTATAATTTCCTCACTGAATTCATAGTTAAACTGCTTTTTAAATTTTAAATTCCTAGCTAAATTCGTACATTACTTGCTCTTGTTAATTTCAAATTCCTGCAAATGTTAAATTCCTAGCTAGATTTGTTTAAATTAATAGCTAACTCCCTCTCACTCAATGCCGATCTTTACACATTCTAAATTCTCAGCTAAATCTTGTAGAAAACCTTAACTTGTTTATTAAGAATCCTCACAAATTTGAAACTTCTAGCTAAATTTGATTACATGTGTAGCTAATTTTCTTACAATTACGTATTTCTATGCATTTTAGGTCCCTAGCTAAATCTGTCCACATTCATACCTTACCTGCTTTTGTTCACTGCAACCTTGTACAATTGTACATTTCTAGTTAAGTTAAGCAATTTCCTGTCTAAATTTGACCTAAAATTTCTACACATTATATATTTTAGCTATATTAGTTTTATGTTTTACCTATTATGAAAAAAATGTCATGTACTGTAAGATTTTACACTTAAAAACAACAACGACAACAAAACAAGCACGATATAAGTATAAGACAGATATAAATTTAAACACTATCATGAATGTGTGTGTGTCTGTGTGTGTATGTGTGAAATAGTTTCATGAGCTTCAATCATTTTCATGTATTGCTAGTGCTAAATACATTCAGGCAGTTGCTGGAGTGAACTGCACCTGGGATCTGGGAGTGTGTGTGTGAGTGTGTGTGTGAGTGTGTGTGTGTGTGTGTGTGAGCTGAGTGAAGCATATGAGTCTGTCTGGCAGTGTGGAGCTGCAGTGTTAGTGGGTCAGTGTGCCAGCATCGGCTCTTCATCAGCACAGTCACGTACTACATCAGTTCTCTCTGTCTTTCTCTCTCTCTCTCTCTCTCTCTCTCTCGCTCTCTTTTTCTCTCTCTCCCCCGCTGTCTGTCTCACACTTATACACACTCTCTCAGACAGAAAGGGGAAGCAGAGACTCACTTATGCAGTGGCAGTGCAGTCAATAGTGTGGAATTCTGAGTGTGTGTGTGTGTGTGTGTGGGTCAGACACACTTATGTCTGCCTCTCCAGCATTTGTGTCTGTGTGTAGATCTCTCTTTGTCTTCTCTCTCTCTCTCTCTCTCTCTCTCTCTTTAACACTATTTGTCCTTGAAGCTGGGGACAGCGCTGCCCTTGTATTATGAAGAGAAAGAGTAAACAAAAGATGGGAGATAGGACGAGGAACACACACACACACACACACACACACACACAAAGAACAAGAGAGAGCGCCTTCCATCTTTTCCTTTCATGATTCTGTTGCCGTTTTGTGTTTTTCACCCATCTGCACATCTTGCATTGTGTGTGTGTGTGTCTCCATGTGTGTGACCCAGTTTCACCCCTCCTGTTTTTCCTCCTACCCGAGATAAACCTTCCCCCGCTGGTTTACAATAACAGGAGAGGATGGAGGAAAAAGAAAAGGCTTCACATGAAGCTCTCAGCAGCACTGTGAAACTTTAACGCAGATAAATACGCAAGCCGGTATTAACACACAGCGACAGAGTAATCTGAGGACACGTCAGACCTGCAGCTTTTTTTTTTCTTTTCAAACTTTATTTATTTATTTTAATAAACTGCAAGGTCAAAAGGACAGCCTGTGTTTTGGCTACAGAACCATCATCATAAACAGCCAAGCATGACGATCTAACTTTATATTTAAATATCAGTCAGGTACAGTTATAATCATAACACTGAATGGTAAGTCAAGAATGGTCAGGGCCACAAATATTTACAGATATTTCTTAAGAAAATCTCGAACAGATTGGTTTTCCATTTTATTTAACATTTATGGAAGGAGTCTCCAGTGTCGGTGCTTTGTAAGTATTAGACGGAAAGTTGTAACTTTATGTTTTTTGGACAGAGGAGTTTACGTTGATCTGTTGTTCTTAATAAATGGAAATTGTAATTGTTGGCAAATTGCTGTGGTGCAAAAGGAAGAAAACACTTTGGGCTGTGCTGTTATAGGAAAATAATCAACTCTGAGGTGGAAACAGTAATTCCAATCCAGTTCCAATTATCAATGTTGATTATTTTCCTGTAGCTGCACAAAGACAAGTGTTTAATTCCTTACTTAAGGATTCGAACATGTGTACTTTACTTTCTTCACTTAAACTACATTACACCCCCCTTTTTTTAGTGAAATTCTGATGCATTTTTATCCTTTTTTGTTCAATGGTGGGAAAAGTGGAATGTGTATAAACTATATACATGTATGAAGTGCAACTATAATCCTGAGCGTGAGCGTAGCAGGCAAACAAAGCTAGCTGTTAATGTCCAGCCGTGAAAGCTGGCAGATAATCAATGGCTCGACATCTAAACAAAGGACATTAGGGACCAGTGGACGGAGTGGCGGTGCGACAAAAGAAGAGGGGGAGATGAGGAGATAGAGACAACCCTGGAAATGGAAAGAGATCGGAAGAATAAGACATGAAAAGAGCAGATTGACCTTTAAAGCTACAATCAGGCACTGATTAGAGAATGCTAATGAAAAGACAATATTATAATGCTAATAACAGAAAATACAGACAACTAAAGAAGAAGAAGAAGAAGAACAGACCACTAAAGCACATGGGTCTCAAAACCGAGTCTGTGAAACATAGCTGGGGGTCAAAGATTTTTACATTTTATTCTCGTGGTGGAAATCACAACCCAAAAACCTTTAGTTATTAGCCTGTTTGACTGGTGATTTGAATTGAATGAGTTAAAAAAAAACTAAAACAAACAAAATGAATTATGTCCACTTGAATCTAATGATGAATAATTTGAACAATAATGTATCCTATGTCTAATTTAATAGATATGATAGCTAGCATTAACAAGTAGTGAAAGCTGTTTATAGTAAATAAAAAAACCCCGTTTCATTAATTCTCTTATTACATTAGGAATCTAGCTAAGTATATAACATAAATATAACAAAAAATCTATATAACAGAAAATGATGCTTGCCAGGATAACATTAATTGCACTTTTCTTCCGTTTTATTGTGAGAAATTCGTTGGCTAATTGTATTTGCTAGCTAAGCTAAGTAGGCTTCCTCCAGTGCTAAAAACAAAAAACAAAAACCTTCAGTCCCCCAAAATATTTAACAATTCAACCAATGGTCATCCAACACAAAAGATTCTTTATTTGGTGTCTATATCTTGCACAAAATGCAGTCAGGATACGAGTTGCCTTTCCGGGTTAGAAGGAATCAATCTGAGGTAAAGTTGTTAGCTAGGTAGCTAGCGAGGACCTGGATTAGCGAGCTACAACTAAGGGGTATTAAACACAAAAGATTCTTTAAATTTGTTTCTATATTTTGTACAAAATGGACTCCGGATACGAGTTACATTCTAGCATGAGAAGGAATCAGACTGAGGTAAATTGACTAGCTAGCTAGCGAGGAACTGGAGTAATGAGGAATACAGCTCAATTTAATTAATTATAAATAACTGTAGCTAGCTAGCTGACTGTATAGAATATCTAGCTAACTTTAGTTCACAGCCTTAGTTTCTGGATCATGTACTTTCTGTTTATTTGTGAAAATAGTTAGCAAAAGTAGAGCTGTAGAGGCAGAGAGTGACGTTTGCGAGCGACACATCGATGGCTAAATGTTTTAAATCGGCAAGGAACTGGAGCAGTGAGGAATATAAGCTCGAGTAATATAACTCTGTATTAGTAAGCCTGTAAATTTTGGCGTATAACGTTTGACTTGTGCGCCACAAACCCTCTGCCTTCTCGAATGTAACCACAGCTCTCCGTCATTGATCCGTCTGCCAGAGAGAGGAAGAGAAACGACAGGAGCAGAAGGCATGGCACGCCTGAGACGGGGGTTTGGACTGAGGGAAAAGTGGTGTGACAGAAGGGGCCGAGTGGAACGGATGTGTGTTGCGGAGAAGATGGGTAACCGAAGAGGATAATGTGTGCGACCCCACGACCTTTAAGTGTGTGTGTGTGAAAGAAAATCTGAGGCTGAGGCACATGAATCACAATAAACCACAATTCCTGGATTTCACAGTTTTAAGGATTTACGGATTACACGTATGAGATTGAACACACATGTATGTGTGCGTGTGTGTGTGTATGTATGTGTATATACATATATATTGGTCAGAAGGTGTTGCTTAATTTCCTGTAACAGTAGCTCTGTTTATATTAATCCGCTCATTCTAATACCTTATCGTTTCCATAGTAACAGCTTACACAGGGATTTTTTTAAAAACACACGCAACTGTTGATATGGTGAGGTTTTCTGAAAGGACATCAAATACAAATAAGGAATATGTACATAATTAGTACATACACTGAGGTGCCAGTTTATTAGTTTCAACCATGACGTACTCCCCATAAGTATTGGCACCCTCTGTGGAAATATGCTAAAATGAATACAACATGTGAGCGATATCCTGAACTTGTGGATGCTATATAGTTTGTAGAAAATTTAGAATATAGAAAATTTGTCTGCAAAAAAACAACAACAAACAAACCCCTTTGTTTCAAAAATATTGGCACCCATACACTTTACATGTGGAGAGAATAACAGCATTGAACCTCATCTTTGGGCTACAATGATGTGAAAGTTTAAATGGAGTACATGCCTAACGTCCATTCAATTAGCAAATAGCACAAGAACATCATACACACAGTCTTGGGGTGTGTCTTATCTTTTAATGTTTTGCTGATCTTTTAAATGAAATAGATGCATGGAATACCATGACTAAATTCACTCTGTGTGGGAGACACTGTTCTAACATCCCTTGATTCAACATCGACAAATGATAATTTCCTTCTATTCTCTTTCCGCATGGACAGACACGTCCACACTCTCTCTCTCTCTCTCACACACACACACACACACACACACACACACACACACACACACACACACACACAAATGCACATTTTATCTGAGTCCCCTTTTCTATATCTCTTTCCATATCTGTGCTGTAAATCTTTCAGCATGCTCCCTTATTACCCAAACACTATCCAACTGTGCATGCACACACACACACACACACGCAGGGTGATGGAGAGGTATGAGACACAGTCATGCACTGATAGAGATAAGGCCAGAGAGGCAGCAAGCTGGATTTCTTCCTGTTCCACCAGCAAGTTCCTGCTTCCTCTCTCACATGCAAAACACACACACACTCTCTGTTTCACTGCGTGCACATGTTCACTTCTCTTTCTCACTCTCTGTGATGTAAATGGATTTTTCATGTAGTTAAGTATCACCAGTGATGGAAGTGTATTTGTGTGTGTTTGTGTGTGTGTGTGTGTTGTTATGACTGAGAGAAAGCTGCAGATTGCTTCGAGATAGATGGAAGTATAATGATGAAGACAAGAGAATGGAGCAGTTGGTCATCAAATGATGGAAGTGTGTGTGTGTGTGTGTGAGTGCGAGTGCACGCACGCGCTGTGAAACTTGCGCTCAGCCTAATCGAAAATCTAATAACGATCTAAATATAGCCACATGCAGATTAATAAAACATTGACAACACTGCTTTGCTCTCTCCTTTCACTCTCTCCATTATTATGATTCTCTGTCTCTCGGGCTTTACTCCTTTCTTTGAAATAAATTGAGAGAAAATGACATAAAAAGATATCTCAGGAATCTCCTCTATCCTCCTTTGCTCTCTTTCTGTATTTGTGTGTGTGTGTGTGAGAGAGAGAGAGATTCTACTCCTCATCACAAGCTCTGTCGTTATCAAGATACCACCACTGTTGTCATGGTGTTGACATGGCAACCACTGAGATGAGATCATCATTATCTCTACATCGCTACATCAACATCATCCAAGAGAGACAGACAAGAGTGATGGAGAGACTGACAGAGAGAGAGACAGACAGGTAGATTGAGAAACATAGAGATGGTGGAAAAAAAAAAACAGAAACGTAGACAGACAGATGAAGATACAGACAGAAAGACAGGTAAAGCCAGAAAGAAAGAAAGAAAGAGAGATGGAGGGACAGACAGGTAGAGACAGAAAGACAGAGAGACAGATAGGTAGACAGGTAGAGACAGACTGAGATGATGAGACAGACAGACAGAGACACACGGAGATGAAGAGATGGACAAAGAGACAGACAGAAAAAAGATAGAGAGACAGAGAGAAACAGATATGGACAGAGAAACAAATAGAGACAGAGAAGACAGACAGACAGAGGAAAATAGGGAAATGAGCAACAGAAAAGAAGGAGTGTGTCCATTTCTCACATGCAGTGAATAAGCAACCAAGTGAGCCTCATTTTATATTTCACTAGACGGATGTGTGGTGCGCGAGTAAAATATTTATCTATCACCTGCTAACCAGAGACAGAGAGAGACAGGAAAAGGAGGGAGTGACACAGAGAGAGAGAGAGAGAGAGAGAGAGAGAGAGAGAAAGACGGACAGAGACTGCCTGCTCAAAACATGACACACTCCCCTCACTCGGTTTTGTGCAGCTGTTCAGTGGTTTGTGACTCTGTGTGATGCTGTTATCTATAAACCTGGACAGATGCAAAAAATAAGTGAAAACAGGAACTGACTTGTTTCACAGATGTTTGACAACATTAAATGTAACTATAAATGGATAAAAAGTGGGATACTTTGTTCTTTAACAAATAGTAAACTCTAAACGTTGGCATATTGTTGTGGTAATAAAAGAGGAATAAAACACCTCAGGACATGCTGTTCTAGGAAAATAATCAACTTCGGGGTAGTAGCAGTAACTCATGCTTTTATTCCTTAATTTAACCAATCAGTGGATGACGCTCTTCCTAGCCCCACCCACCTGTCCCTGTTTGGTACACTCTCTCTCTGTTTCTAACCCTTTATTTACCTTTTGTCTCTCTTTCTCTTTCATTGTTTCTTTCTCTCCATCTCTGTCTTTATGCTTTTCTTTCTGTGTCTTTCTATATTCTGCTCCCCATCTAATCATTTGGGTCTCATGCTACATCTCTCTCTCTCTGTCTCTCTCTCTCTCTCTCCCCCTTACCGTCTCGTTCTCTCTTTTCTTTTACCATGTCTCTCATACTATTTCCTCTTCTTTCCCTGTCTCTATTCCTCACTGTCTCACTCCATCACCCCTTTCTATCTATCTGTATCTTCTTCTCTGTCTCTCTGCTTCATGGTGGACAGTAACATGGCTGCCACGTGTGTGTGTGTGTGTGTGTGTGTGTGTGTGTGTCCTTCTCCTGTAAATACCCTTAAGTATTTTAAACCTCATCCTTTCCCCATCCTGTCTTTGCTATCCCCTTCCCACTGCTCGATTCTTCTCTCCCTTCCTTCCTTGGCGTGCTAAAACAGAACAAGTCTCCTTGCTTAAACAAAAGATCGGAAACAGAGCGGCAGATTCGGACACTGGCTGACTAGCACGATGACTAGCATCAGGTGCTGTGGCTAAAAAAAATGCTCCCAACATTTATTATACATTTTCTTTCTTTTTTTCTTCCGAGCTGTGTGTTACCTCATGAGAAGACAAAGAACGATGCAGACTTGAGAACACACGCATTTGACAACCAAATGTTCGCCATCCAAATGAAGAACCATGCACTATTTGTGTTTCCCAAATGCTAGTCTTCTTATTTGCATTGATTTTTAGAAGTTCACTTAAAAAAAACTACACTCTGAAGAATAGCTAGTTACAGCTTTAACAACGAGATAGCATGAATAGCAATCTAGCTAATAGGCTAATTAACAGTTTCTACTGGATAGCACTCGGCTAAATCTTTTCAACATTGCACACCAATAGATAGAGAAAATTTAGCTAACATTATGCTTTATTTCATCATCCAAATCTTATCATTCTAAATAAACACACTGCTAACTTGCAACATTTTGTCTGTGATGTATGCTAGCAGTGCACTGTGGGATGTCAGACAGTCCCTCAGCCATCAAGGCAGTAGAAATACTAACAGGATTTCTTAAATTCGCTTAATACTAGACAGTGTAACCAGATATGAATTAGCCTTAAACACAGTCAGCTATCAGCACCTAGACATAGATATTTGTACTGGATGTGGCGAAAACAAAAGAAATAGTCCTAAAAATCCAAATGCCAAATACGAACACATGATGTTTCTCCAAAAAAGAGGCTGATCAAAGATCAATAGCTCATCCCGCATGTTCATTAAAAGGTCGAAAGACTAACGATTAGCTGTGACCTCAGCCATTAGTGTCGCAGTTCAGTCTCTAATGAGATTAAACTCCTGCGCTATTATGCTACAGATTAGTGTGCACAGGAAAGTGGATCATTTTAACAGGTTTATCTTTGACTTCTGAACCTAAAGACACTGAACAGCTGGGAGACAATTTTCATTCCCAATCCATCATTCCCTGTAATGTTTTGTGCCAGATTTGTGTCTGCTGTAGTAGCTTATCTGCAGTCGAGCACAGATGTGATAAATAGGAAAAAAAAATCAAAATAAACATTTAAACATAAACGTATGGTTTTACAAATTGTGGAATGCGTTTAATTAAGGCAGAACACACACACACAAAAAAGCATAAAAGCAGCATGCTATTATTTTGATTAATTTTGGAAGATCCAAGCATCATTTCCAAAATCCTTATCAACAAAACAATAAGGTTTCAGAAAGCAGAAATCACAAACAGAGAAATAATGCACGATTACTACAATAAGACTTTTGCAACGAAACTAAGGAACAGGAGGGTAGAAACAGACAAACTAATCAAAGTCAAACACGGAACAGGTGAACACATTAGGATAATAAACCAATGATACTACAGCGGCGGAGACAGAACAGAAACGAAAAAAACAAAGACATATAGCCATAACATAAAGAAAAGCACATGAATTTAAAACAAACAACATGTGTTCAAGATTGAGGAATTCAATAACAATATATTCCAAGATCATCCCAATGCCATCCCAATAGCATGGCATTTAAAATCCAGCCATAGACAAGGAGCGACTAAAAAATGGACCTGTTGGAAATTAAATATGTAAATATTTGTTTTTCTTCTTTAATTGCTTAATTAAAAAGTAAATGCATAATTTTAAACAAAATATATATGTTTAAATAAAGTATGAAATGAATCACATACATATAGAGAGCCTTTTCGCTGTATCGTGTGACACAAAAGTCATTTCATCAAAATCACGAGTGACCTTTAACGTTCAAATGTGGATCGTTGGTATACAAGTTAGAGATGCACAAGAGGATGTTGGCTCATGTGTGCAACATGATTTGTATGCCGGGGAAAACGAAACATGGCAACAAAGCCAAAATTATAGATCTGAAAGAATGGCAAGGATGCCAATACTTTGTGTCACCAACATTCATTAAATAAAAACCAGATGTTAGGTCTGGATGGAGTAAGAAACACACCTAGACACACCTGTAGAGAGATGCTAAGAGGAAATGGTGTGTGTATGTGTGTGTATGTGTGTATATGTGTGTGCACATGTGTGTGTGTGTGCGTGTGTGTGTGTGTGTGTGTGTGTGTGGTGTCCAATTGAAACCATCTGGTGGTGTTTGTGTTTATGTCTTAAACCCAATAAGCTGGATCCATGTTTGCACTGAGGCACCCTGGGGCTGCACAGATCATCTATCCACCATCAGGGCAGTCACTGTCACTGTGTGTGTGTGTGTGTGTGTGTGTGTGTGTGTGTGTGTGTGTGTGTATGGGAACCACACAGGGACTACGTGGTTGTTTTTTAAACAGATTCCCCTTTTAGGCATCCCACAGTCCTGACACACACACACACACACACACACAGGGATAGATAACACACATGTAAGACACATACGCACATAAGGTTTTTAACCCATGTTAAAAACTTTTTGCTCTGTCTCTCATTCTCTTTCCTCCCGTCTCGTTCTGTGTCTCACGCTGTCTCAGTCTGTCTCTCCCATTCTCTGTCTTTCTTTCTGTCTGTCTCTCACTCTATGACTGTCTTTCTTTCCTCGTGTCAGTCTCTCTCTCTCTGTCTGTCTCTCCTCCCGTTAATTTTTCACTTCCTCTCCGTTTCCTTGTCTCCCATTCTCTTACTTTTACTCCTGTCTGTCTTTCTCACTCTCTCTCTGACTTTGTTCCTCTCACTCTTGCTTTCCTCCCATCTGTCTCTCTCTCTCGCTCTCTCTCGCTCACACACACACACACACACACACACACACACACACACACACACACACACACACACACACACACAC
>CM074976.1:30147273-30193079 GCA_037576825.1 Pangasius krempfi | reverse complement strand
ACACACACACACACACACACACACACACACACACACACACACACACACACACACACACACACACACACTTCCTCCTTTCTGAGTTCTTTTTTCACTCTGCCTGATGTCCTGAAACCGAAATGAGACGGTTTCATTTGCTTTACTACACACTACTTATATTCCAAAGAAATGCTAAATCCTCTACAGCAGCTACAGTAAATCTGTGTGTTAGTCTGTGATCATTTTTTATGCTTATCGCTCTGCCACCTGCTGCTAATCTAACACACATAATTAAATATGTCCACATAGTGGAAGTGTATGTGTACGCTGGGATTGATATGGACAGGACAAATGTCTAAGAGCTAAAAGGAAAAGAAAATCTCACTGTCCTCCAAAACTCTACCTCACTATGCTCACAAAGCTAGTGTCCACGTCTTTGGCTTAGCAGGTAAGGCTTCCAGGCTATAAAAATATTCTGTCTCAAACATATTGAGCATAAACACACACACACACACACACACACACACACACACACACACACACACACACAAATCTGGATAGTGGAGGGGAATTTCCATTCACTTTCCACAGATGGAAATTAGAAAACGTTTCTTCTCAAGAAAAGATAGCAAGCTAAGTTAGCTTGACAGATGCTATCTGAAAAAAAGAACAGACCTAATATTTACTTTTAAGCATTTTCCAGCAATATCTCCTCATTTTAATGGAAACCATTAGCCTGTTAGCCTCTATATAACTATCTGTCTATCATTTTTAATCGGAAAACAGTCTGAAGTGTTATGAATTATATTTACTGTCCATGAAATTATGTCATCTTCTCCACAAGTAATGCTAGCTAAATGTAGCTAACTAGCTGATGTTGGGGAAAATCATGATCCAGTCACGTACTGTAAATATCTATGATTAAGCTGTCGAAGCCGAGCTAGCCAGCTCAGGTGCTAGCTCAAGTGGTGTTGAGGCCAAAATGGCTTCATATGCGCCACGTAAATCTACCAAACCATTTACATCGACTTATTGCAGATAAATTACAGAGTGTGGATGGACAAAAACTCAGATTCGCTTAGAAACAAGAAACATGACCTTGAATATCTCAGAACTCACAACCCAAATAAGCAGTACCTAGCTTTAGTTAGCTGTAAGAGTTTCTCCTCAAGCAAGGCTAGTTAGATAATTATCTAGCGGGCTAATTTTTTTGGCATGCTTTGGGTCAACTTATGTAATGGTGTGTACATGGACCAAATCCCCAGTTTAGCATTCTTTAAAATGAAGTATCGGTATAACGAGCTGTCTATGATAAAGTGTTTAGCAGGAAATCAGCGGTACCTCAAATAGTGACGATATTAAGGGTGTAACGATCGGACGATTTGAATTGACACGTTGATTTAAAAGGCAGCGGTTGAAATTAATCGAAAATCATTTTAGTCTTGCCGTTGACAGCTACCAACCGGGGAGGGTGAAGGTTAACACGTACCGAAGTAAAGAAAACTTCCTCTTAGTGGGAATTTCTCTGAAGCTCGGGCTTTCCTTCTGTCTTTTTGCTGTCTAAACAACTCGCGCTAAAAAAAAAACTTCCAGAACCTTTCAGCCAGTAAACTATGATGGCTCTGAGAGAAAAAGAAGAAAAGGTTTTTCTGTGCTATAATAAACTGGTGAATCATATCCCTTCTCTGTTACTCTCTCGAGCTCAAAAACATCCTTTTAGACAGGGCACGACTGTATCTGAAGTATATCTGGTTTTAAATGTGGATAAAATGAACGTCCTTTCAGTGGATGTTATATAAAGACAAAAGCCTTGGCAACCTTTTTTTTTCTTCTTTTTTTTTGTGCCGTTTTCCATCTCCACAAGGGAAAAAATGCACAAAACTGGGTGAAAAAGGTACAAACCTGTTGCTGTAGTGGTCATACCAAAACTGTATGCAAACGTACCGTACCGTAAAGAAATTTAGGCACATCATTGGAACTTAAGTCCCACTTACTGCATTTTAAGATCTTGCGAAAAAGTACCTGCACAGAACCTTTTTATCTGTCAGCGTATATCCGGTGTGCCGAGCAGCAGGTCTCCTGGAAGGCGCATTGATTTCAGGTTAAAAAGTGAGTCGCTGCAGTGGAATGTGGAAAAGGTGGAGTGCTGTACAAACACACGTGGATCGTTTTATTCTATCGAATCAGATAATGGCAGAGATATGGCAGTGAAGCGGGATATCTTTCAGTGGCTTCTCTGGCCAATTACACCGAAGGCGAAAAGCTGGGAGTCCAGGAGTAACAGATTGAACGAGAGAGCGAGTACGGGTTTGTGTAAAAAAAATGAAAGGACAAGGTGGATGCTCACTACATAGCTAGCTCGTGTGGAAGGAAATTCCTACAGGAAACAATCTTTCGACAATGAGGTGATTAGCATGAGGCTAATGGCTGCTCAAATAATATCGTTGATTGATAACGTCCTTTCATTTACTTGAGGGTTTTTTTTTTTCATTTCCATTTGCTTTAATTGAAATTAAGGTCCTGTTTTACCTTGCCCTTTCCCTTCCTTTCCTTTCCTTTTTCTTTCCTTTCTCTTGCTCAGATCTCTCTCTCTCTCTTTTTTGTCATACATCAGATCTGCAGGAAAAAATCTTGATCTCAGGCAAACCGTATCTCCTGGGTAGAGTGAGACAGTGTGCTGGAATGTGGAGATTCTGCTCGTCATTCAGTCGCTTTATTCACATTATTCTCGTGAATCAGATAACTTTTATTCATTTCAATTCCCTCATGTACAAATTTCAAAAAGTTTCTTTACTTAAGGCAGAAATACAATTCAGTCATACAGCTGTTAATTTAAGGGTTAAGGGCCTTGCCCTGGTCTTAGTCCTGCGATTTAAATGTATGTCCATAGCTGGATTACACTGTAATATTGTATATTGATGCCTTCATCACTCCTTGCCTTGGATGGAGAACCGATAACAGCAGGAGCTGCTTTCACCAGAATATGAGTTTATCAACTCAAGGCCTGTAGACAGACCTCGCCGCCGTGCAGGATCTGTAGCTGTTCATCAGTTCCTTCAGTTTTAGCCAGCGATATTTCCACCTAAAACCACAATCACCAGGAATTTTGGAAAAAAAAGACTTAGTGAAAGATTCAATATACCAAGCCTGCATGAAATCTCTCAAATAAAAAACACTTTATCAACGTACATCTTGTATCAACGTACATACAAACATGATCGAGTGCATTGGTGTAAGCGGAAAACTGTAATTTTTTATTTTATTTTATAGAACCGTCCCTTTAAATTCCATAGTTCAGAAGAGGAGTATATGAACTATAGAGTTTGTGCATAATGCTGGTCAGTAGCAGCGTGATGCATTGTGGGATACACAGCTATTAAAGCCCACATGGGGTCTATCTATTAAAGAGGACAGGAGGAGGGAATTTAACCTCTGGGTTCCTGAGATCCTTGGCAGTGGTTTCACTGATGTGTGACTGCTGCTTTTTTTTATTTATGATAATACGTTTAGCCAAAAATGGGTTACTTGTAATTCATTACCTTGGTTCCTACCAGCGATATTTTCACCTGAAACCACAAATCCAGAGTCCAGACTTTGGATTCAGAAAGGAAAAAAAAAATACTTAACCGTTAAAGCTTGTGATTCACATCAAACCCGCTTAAGGTAAAGTTCAGCCAAAAGCCAAAAATTTATAGAACGTTCCCTTTTCTCAACCTCAGACACCAAATAAATCTCGGCAGTTTGACTACATTTGAGTAGGAAAAGAAAAAGAAAACTATACACATTTTTTAGATGAACTGCCATTAAGCATTGTATACCGTATACAGATTGATTGATTTTTCTATTTATATTTTTTTAAGAAAATATGCACGAGTGATTGAGAGATGGAAATCTAAAGCCAAACGGGACGGTTTCTGAAGCACTTTTAGACAAGAAGTAAAAGACCATGAGGCTGAGAAAATTGAGTTCTTTTTCCTTAACATTTTATCATTTTGTGTACACTACGCAATTTTAAATAAATGTACACATAATGGAAGCATGAATTCCACATCAATCTATTTAAATTACATTTAAGTAAACATGCGAAAAAATGTTTGTACTAGACAAAGGATGTTTATTCACTGTCTTCTGCCATGTTTTTTCAGTTGTGCTTGTTTCATCGACACGGTTGTGCATTTGTGCGTTAGTTTTCTTAAAAAAAAAAACAACACAAAACTTAGCAATGCCTCAGTGACATAGTTACAGTGAAGTGTTAAGTGGACAGAATGTTAAGTTGAGTCTGTGCTGACAGCTCTTAGCGGAGCTGTTTTACACCCCGACACACCCACACACACACACACACACACTTGTTATCAGAATCTTACACTAGCGTGTGGCGCAGTCTGCAGCTGCCTGCCATTTTAGTGGACGTGATGTCGGAGAAGCCTGTGTTGCCCGGCACTATGAGGAGATGCCGTCGTAGGTTCTGCCATGTGCTGCCACTCGGGTGGTACCGCTGAGGACTGGACCAGTACCCGCCTTTACCCTGGTGAGGGGTCCGGAAACTGGGCAGATCCGGCAAGCGGTAGCGGCTAACATAGAGGGGTTCGTAGAGTCCCAGCCGTGGCCTACTACAAGAGAAAACGAGTTCTTTCATTACAAACACGATGAGTGTCTGCGATAAACTGATGAACAGATTCTCATGTTAACACAGTCACCATCCGACATGGATAAAAGAAATGATACATACAATTTTTTTTTTTATGAAATCAGTTACATTAATGAGGATTTATTCTGCAGTTTGCATGATGCTAGACTGAAGGTATGAGCTTCTTTTACTTATTGGTGACAGCTTTATGGTAAAATGATGCACAACCAAGCTGACGCAAAAGTTTATCCAAAAAAAAAAAAAAAAAAGCAAAAGAAAATCATTCTACGAGCTAAAAAAAAAGGCAACATTCTTGAGTAACTGGTACAGCAACATGAGTATTGCTGTTTCTATGTGGAATATGTTGGAATGGCATTGAAAGAAAGTTCCCACATCTCACATACACACACACACACACACACACACACACACACACGGGACACTTGAGTGATTTACAGAAGCAGTCGAGTTCTGCTTGAGTGCCATTCGACCCCAGTGAGAGTGTGGAGAGAATGGAGAGAGGAACATGTGGAGGAGGGGGAAGTCATCTGAAATATGATGAGTGGAGAAAGTTGAGAGAGGAGAAGAAAAAAAGAAGAAGAAGAGGAGAATCAAACACATGGTGTTAACAGGACACGGTATCCTGTTCCGCAGAAATAGTAGCCTTATATGAAAAGCAACACTTTCTCAGATTAGTGTGAAAACCGGGACCTTCTATCGAAACGTTATCGTTTCTATAGTAACATCTTACACTGGGACTGGTATGCAGGACGCGCCACATAATCCGTGCCTAATACTAAACTATGTGAATTAAAAACATGTTATTTAACAAAGAAAAATGCATAATCGTTGAAATGGCGAAGGATACGGCTGTTTAACGTTTATGGAAGGAGTCTCCAGTGTCAGCGCTTTCTAACAGTCAGAGGTAAAACTGTAAATTTGCGTTTTCAGACTGCAAGACATTCTGTCGATACATGACAGCATTGTTTTTGTCTTATTAAAATCAATATAGTGAGGGAACGATTGTTTCATGCTGCTGTAATGGGAACTAACTTGTTTAACTTGTAATTACTAAATGTAATTATAAACAAATAACTGTATGCCAAAAAAAACAAAAGAACAAAACGGTATGTTCTTCAACAACTCGTAATTGTTGGCAAATCGCTATGTTTTAAGAGGAATAAACCACTTTGGGATGCGATGTTATGGGTAAATAATCAACATCTAAGTGGTAGTAGGAACTGTGCTACACTGATCGGAGGTGAATTTAGCTGTCAGTTTTGTTCCTGGTACGTTTTATTCCTTAGCTAACTATGTGCATGTGCGTATCCTGCGTTCATTCAGCATTTTGTAGTAAATGTACAAAAAACAATGTCCATAACTGACCAAACAAACTAGAGCTGTGTCTCAAATCGCACACTTGCATACTCTAGACCGTTTTTTGATTAATATCCGATTTCTTTATTATGGTTAGCGTTCGAATTCGGACTCACCGAAAAGGGTGTTTTGAAAGCAAATCTTTTAAATGCAAGGTTATAGTTTTTCAACGTGAGAAGCAGATCGTGACTGTACTCAGGATGACCGCATAAAGTTTTAATGTTAGCCTAATATAGCTGATCTGTGTGTGTTGAAGATTTGGCGTTAAATCGCTAAGCTAAACATTTAACAGGTTGATGTACAACATGTACACAGGTGAACATGTAAGCAAAGCAGCATACGTAGTTAGGGGTCAGAAATAACCCCGACATTAGACCTCAGTTTTAATTTGTCTAAACTTTTTCCTCAGATTTGCACGCTTTTCTAAATGTTATCTATGCTATGCTACTGCCTCCCTGCATTATTCATTAAGGTAGCCAGATTTCCCCTGATAAATTAAATCCATTATTTTGTGCTAGTGCCTTGAGATTTGACATGGACATGAGGTTGAGGAAGTTCACTAAAACATTCATGCACACAAAAACTGTCCTTCCCACTTATTTTACCTTACTGGTTGTAAAACGTGTAATCAGCCAAGCAGTCACGTTAAAATAATATAAAACGTCACATTACAATAATATGGATGCATTGGTGTGAAAGCTTGTATGAGGACATCCATCAACCTGTCATCCTTACAATAATTCCTTATATATTATTTATTTTATTTAAAAAAAAAGGGGGGGTTGGAACTTCTCAAGAAGTGTAAACTTCTAATAAAATATGGCATATTTAAAAGATTTTTTAAATCTATTTTAAATTATTTAAACAATTTTACATTTCTCTAAAACTCTAGAATACATCTGATAACATCACATTTAAACAGCTTTAAATAAATGTAACGTGTAAATTGGGTTTCCTGTTTAATTCTAATATTGAACAAGATCATCAAACGTCTTTGGACATGTCTGACTTTTTTTTTATCAAGAGATTAAATTAATGAAGTAATCCAAGTTCTGTTAATCTTCCTGGGTTTATGAACCATGTTCAGCACTCGTCCTCAGCTGGGTTTCATCACTCTCCCTGCATCTGGTTTTTCTCTGCATGTGATTTTATTTCTTCGCTGACAAAATAAAAAAACACACACCCCATCACCTTTGGCAGACCCCGGGTTACACTCTGCGGAGCGTGTTCTTCACGTCTGGTTTCGCTTTATTTAGGCTGATACACTTTTCCATCTCCATTAGAAGTGACATGGAGCTCAGCTGCTTCAGATTGTTTTATTGATGGATGTGGCTCGAACAGAAATGATGTTTGCTATCAAAAATGTATTTATTTCAACTGACTTATATGAAATACACAACCATCTGCACACACACACACACACACACACACACCTCTCCAAGTTGAGATTGTGTTGAAAGCAAAGTCACGAGACCACACAAGATTAAATTGTTTTGTTGCAACACACTCCTAAATTGTTAGCTTTGAGGGGAAAAAGAAGCCACGCCCATTTTGCACTGGGCCTGACAGACATTGTGGCCACACCCTTTTTTTTTTTTTGAGGACTGACACACAGTGGCTACGCCCATTTTTACTAGGGCTGATAGGAAAAGTGGTCACGCCCCTTTTTTTCCTGGGAATGACAGGCACTGAAGCCACACCTCCTTAACTGGGACAGACACAGAAGCCACAGCAACTTTTTTACTGGGACAGACAGGTACATAGGCCACGCCTCCTTTACTGAGACAGACAGACACTCAGGCCACACCCTGTTTTTACTGGGACAGACAGACGGACAAAGGGGCTGCACCGCCTTCACAGGGACTTTCATGTGATGCACTTTAAAAAGTCATTTAATGTTCATTTAACACTTCAGTTCCAAGTTATGACTAAAGCTAACAATAGCCAAATGACTTAAATATAATTAAACTGTTACATATTTTTGTCAGTAGAAAGTAAATGAGCTGCTAACAGATGATGGAAAATGTTTTCATAACACCCAGAAACCAGAGTAAAGATAAAGATTTTTCTGAACCAGAAAATGTTCCACCAGCTCAAAATTGTTAGTTTTTTTTTTTTTTTTTTAACTTTTCAATCATTCTTTCGTTTTTACATTTGATTGCATTTCCATTGTAGATTCCGTGATTCTTATCCACATAACAGCTCCGGTCCCCACAAAGTAGGTATTTAACACAGTGCTCTCTCTCTCAGATACATTTACAACAGCATTATTAAAAAAAGAGCTGTTTCTGGTTTGGACCAATTGTGACACACCATGATCCAAAAAATATAACAGCATTTAACTCTTTTACAAGTGTTAAAATATTACCGTAATGTAAATCAGTGCTAACTAGAACCTACCTGAGTATGTAGTTAGCTACGTAGTGGGCCGTTTCAGGATACATGCTTCTTCCCATTCTGTATCAGTGTGAGTGAGTGTGTATATATGTGCTGGCCTTTAAGCTGAACACACTGACCACCAGCTAAAATTAAACCCCAAAGTCCTCCCAGGTGAACAATTATGTTTGCAAAAATAGGACTTCTCAGAGGACAACGTTGTTGATGATGTGGTTTTCTGTAACACTCTCTCTCTCACACACACACAGAGGACTATATATGGGCTGGAGGTAAAAACCCCCGGACACTCAAAGATTCACCAGCGATGACCGAAGACTGTCCCTTCAGCCTCCATGATGCATTAATGAGATTCTCGAGGTCGTTTGGGTACTAACGAGATCATGATGTGTGGACGCAAATGGGTCCTGTGGGATTTGAGGATAATTAGCTGTAAATAACTGTGTGTGTGTCAGAAACCAGAAAAAGGGCCAGACGAAGCCTCACAGGTCAGGAGCGGTGTTAGGGGCTTTTACTGAAAACGCATGGGACAATGATAAATCTCTGTCATGACAAATGTTTAAGCCTTTGATGCAGTGATGATATTTTATGACAAATTATATTAGTTTTAGCTACACATATGTTGTTTTAATGAAAAAGTAATCTTCCTCCAGTCAAAATTGAACAAAATGAACAACTTCTGTCAAGTTAAGCACACACACGACTGTTAACAAACCATTTCTATACGTATTCCGCTGCCATTTTTTAAATTTGTTCACTTCTCTTTCTTTCTTTAAACAAAACATTCACAGAATTAAAATAAAAATAAAAAAAAAAAGACAGAAGAAAAGTCAAGAAATGTTTCTGAGATAATAACTGTATAGCCATAGCCATATAAGGTCTGGGTACTCCTTCAGAATTAGTACAGTGTACTGGCGTGTGTTTGTGTGTGTGTGTGTGTGTGTGTGTGTGTGTAGAGAAAAAGTAATTCAGACTGAAGGTAAGAACGTAAACATGTCTGAGAGAGAGCAGCAGCATGTAGCAGACAGCATGATGCATCTGAGCTACACTGCTACGTGCGGTATGTGTGTGTGTCTGCATGACGCACATTTTTGCAGGTTTTTGTTGTGACTGTGGTTGACTAAGTATGCAGGGTTATCTGCTGAGTCAGCGATACATCCCCTACTTTAAATTCATCTCAACTTCTCAAGTACCTGCTATCAGGAGACCTGTGACACTCACACACACACTCACACTCACACACACACACACACACACACACACAAGAGATAATCCACAAAAGAATGACAACAGCTGACTGCCCACTTGAAAACACTTCTTGTCTAATGAAATGAACAACATGATCATGTCAGACTGCTGTGTGTGTTGCTATGGCTCAACTGTAAAACACTATAACACTATTAACACTATTAACACTATAATCTGAAAAAAAAGGTCATTTTATTGACTGTCCCATTCCCCCTATCTCTTATTTGCACTCTCGGCTATACACACACCTGCTATTAGGAGAATAAGGATTTTGGTTATATTGCTAATATGTGAGATGATGCCATATTGCAGCTATATTGCTATAGTACCTAGGGGAACAGCCTGAATCAATGGGATGTCGATTGAAAAATAAAATAAAAGCGCATTCATGTTAAAGTAGATCCAACACTTCAACTTGTGCACAAATTTCTCATGAGATCATGTTGGTAGATCACCAAAGTGGTTCAAAGTTCAAAGTCAACATTGAGTATTTAGATTTACTAGTGAAAATTAGTCATTTTGAACTGCACATGGATTAAAACATGAGTGTTACTAAATAAACTTGACACATTATTATCTACACAAGATAAAAGAAAGATAACACTTGGAAGACATTAAATGGCAATGGCAAGGAAACTGGCCAATGCGAATCTCGTGAATGTTAAATTTCTACAGTAAAATTGTATTGACTTCATATGGGAACTGTAATATGTGCCTAAAAACCCCAAAACAACAAGCAAAACTACAGTCTAAACTGCCAAACACCGAAACACAGACAACAGAGACGCTTTCAAAGAAACAAAACCAGATTTTTTCCAAGGTGCTTCCTTCCAGAAGTGGAATGACATCTTGTTAGAAGTCTGCTAAACTCAGAGACACAACAGTAATGCACGCAGACTGATGGGCAGAAAGACAGCAAAACTACCTACACTGTCTGCGCAGAAACATACTGTAGATAAAATGATCACAGCATTGCCGAGTTAGTGTAACTGTAAGATGTTTGCAATTGCTGCGTTCCAGATAAATGCTAATAAGCGTACATATCCAGTGCAAAGATCTATAAATACATGCAGAGGCTTGCATAAGTATTGTTTGTACCCTTCCACATTTTGTAGTGTTACAACCAGGAACTGAAATGGACCTAACTGGAATTATATGTCATGAATCTAAAGGAGGCTATCCACTAAAGGTCAGTGACCATATAAAGAAGGCATTAGTCAAAGAAGCAACCCAGAAACCAAGGGCAATTCTCAATGTGATTCTACCACCACCATGCTTCACTGTAGGTGTGGTGTTCTGCTGGAAGAGTAAAAGTGAAGTGATCTGAGCCGAGGCCAAAAGTGTACATTTTGGTCTCATCAGATCAGGGAACATTTGGGTGAGTACTTATGCAAGGCACTATACTCCCATATTCCTCATCTATAACAGACCTCATATTTCAGGAAGGTTATAAGGACATGGAACAGTTTAACTAACATGGAAACAGTAGGCTAGCTAGCATGTGTAAGAGTATTTCCGTAAATGGGTGTGTGGGTTGAAGTCTGAACCTACACTTTGACCTTCAAAGACAACCTGAAGCAGCCTTTAACCAAATAGATCGTTTGACTCCCTTCACTGTATCATATATACAGTAATCATATCTAACCTGTATGACATTTCTTCCCTCTCTAGTCTCCTTTAGCCATGATAAGAAAAAATTAGGCCTTTGAAATGATTACTGAGTTATGAGACTCCATTTACTGGGAAGGATATATGTATCGCTGCCTTCAAATTTGCCCAAATGATTACTTCTGGGCATAATTTCTAGGAGCATAAGGCTTTCCTGCTCTAACGCATCTGATTGAGCTCATCAACACTTTATTAAGGCATTCATGAGCTGGATCAGATATATTAGAGCAGAGAAATAAAATAAAATGGCAAGGATGAATCAACCTTGTAGATGTGGACTCAACTAGCTCAATCTATAGAGAAAATTCTTACGGAATAAGAAAGAGGAAGAGCCTGACCAGCTAACACCAGCCAGTAAGTGTCCAAAAGTATTTTAAAGCCATCAAATCAGACCGACCTGATAAGCTAGAACCAGCCTGGCTACCTAGAACCATCCTGACCACCTAGATCCAACTTGACCACCTAGAATCAGCCTGACCAGCTAGAAAGAGCCTGTAAGTGTCCAAAAACCCTCTAAAAATATTAAATCAAACCAGCCTGACCATCTAGAACCTGCCTGTAAGAAGCCAAAAGTCCTCAAAAACCATCAAACCAAACCAGCCTGACTAGCAGCCTATTATTGTCCAAAATCCCCTCGACAACCATTACACTAACCGGCCTGACCAGCTAGATCCGGCCTGCACGTGTTCAAAACCCCTCTAAAACTATCAAACTAAACCAGCCTGAAGAGCTAGAACCAGCCTGACCAACCAGGTTGGTCGACTCAACACCAGCTAGAACCTGCTTGTAAGTGTGCAAAATCCCTCTAAAACCAACAAACCAATACTGTTTAAAATCATTGTGTATTTTACTATTCATACTGTATAACCACCTGATAACCTCCAGACAAACTGCTTCTACTTTTATTAGACTTTAAAAGCATTTTTTTTTTAAGACTTGGGCAACGCTGGTGTTAGCTTAGTTTTAGCATAGCTTAGCTAGGCTGTATCTCACAGACTGACAGGAAACATCTGACTTAAGAAGCCATTAGAAGCACAGAGAGATGGAGAGAGAGAGAGAGAGAGAGAGAATAGCAGTTTTACCTTGGGGTGATGTTTGATTTGGAGCGTTGTCATTCTGAAAGGAATTTACAGCATGACAGACACAGGTTTATGTTACACACACTTTAATTTCTTCTCTGGGACAGAGGGAGCAGGGAGGAAAAAGGGGTCGGACAGAACAAATAAAGTTAGTACAGTCCTCCTTTTCCCCCCTTTTTCCCCATCGTAGCTTATTTTTCCACACTTCCATCTCAGCCAGCGGTGAAGATCAACACACAGCGAGGCTTAAATCAATCAGGACAGTCGTTCTGTTCTCGCGCCATCATTCGGTTCTCTCTCCATCATCCTGTTCTCTCTCTGTTTTTCTTTTCTCTCTGTGGAGTTTGCAAACCTCTCAAGCCTTAGGGCCCCAAAAAGCAACAGAATCTGTCTCTGAGAACGTCTAGCTACTTACTTATCAGGTTAAGTTAAACCTGATGCTAAAAAAGCAGTCACTGACTAACCCAGTGGATTATATATATCTTGCTAATTATGTTTATTAGTCTGATAAGTTGTATTAACTCCTGTAATTCACTAGCTAACTCCTGGAGATATTTTAGCCTAGTTAATGTTGTTAGTTAGCTAGCTAATTACTGTGAATTGAATTACATTAGCTGAGAATGTTCAGCCTAGTTACTGTTATTAATTTGCTAGCTGGCTAATACAATGTAATAACTTTTACTAGCAAACTACTGTAGCTCATCAAACAATTATGTTAGCTGCCAATTTTTGACTACTCAATGTTGTTAACTAGCTAACATAATGTAATGTATACTAGCTAATTACTGTAGCTTGTAACACATTAGGTTTGAATTAGGTTAGCTGGGATTTTTAGTCTAGTCAATGTCGTTAGTTAGCTAGCTAATATAATGTAACATACTCCTAACGTCTGAAACTCAACACACATGGGTTGAATTATGTTATTTTTTTATTTATGTTATTTTATATTTTCTGGTGTTTATATTCAAGACTTTAATAGGGTACTTTCTCACAGGTGTTAAATAGTCAGATGGAAATACAACTGTGGTGTAAAAGTGATGCATGCTTACTAATTCGTTGACGTTTCTTTATGAACAGAGGCACGTTTCATATTGTGCTAAATGCTAGATCTTGGACTTATTTCCTTGTGTGCTGCTGCAGAAATTTAGTTCACAGTTACTGGCAAAGCTCCAGTGAATGATGTCAGTCGCTGCTATCACACTTTGAGCTTTGAACCTGATCAGAGAATTCCCCTCATTCAGCCAATCAGAGTGCAGGGATGGGGAGTGTGTGATGGCGGTGATGTCATACAATAGAGAATGCAAACAAAATAATCTGGAGAAATGATAGAGCTTTGATGTGGAAAAAAACAAAAACAAAACCCTGTTATGGTTGAGTGCAAAAGTTTGCGCACCCTCAGGTCAAACTCTTTATCTTTACTCTTTATTTATTGATATAGCACTTTTTAATTTTGAATCAAACACTCAAAGGGCTTTTCATAAAAGAAGGAAAATAAGACGAAGAATAAAGGAACAAAGAATATGTTTAATGATAGAAAAAAAAATAAAAATAATTAAATAGATAACAGTTTAAAAATTGAAAAATAGGAATAACAGTAACAGAAACGATAACAACCACATTAATATAAACCTGTGATTTACTTTGCAGCTGGAACAACTGTCCGAACTGCTGTTACAGAAAATTAATCAACACCGTCCGAATGAGTCAGAATCCAGAACTGAGCATCAGAGTGGTATATGACTGATATATAGAACGGGCTCGACCCATTTTAATGACTCAAATTTTATAGTGCCATCCAACCCTCGATTTCTAAAGTCAAAACTACGATCATGGTTGGCGAGCATCGTGGATGGCGAGCGTCACTGTTTTTTCCCCCCATTTGAAAGCACAAAGTTCACAGGTGTAGTGAGTCACTGAATTAGCAACTCACTGTATTGTAGGATGGCACAAGATTCATAACCTGTGTAAGAGTTTCTGTTTGTGTCACTTAGTGTGAGCTGCCTACTGAGTGTGTGTGTGTGTGTGTGTGTGTGTGTGTGTGTGTGTGTGTGTGTGTGTGTGTGCGTGCGCGCATCTCAATTCCATGTGCTACGAGTCAAAATTCAAAATCCTATTCAAATGAAAGACAACACTATTACATTTCTTATTATATTAACCTCATTTCTACTTACATTCAGCCATCTGACACTCAGTTCTCTCAATGCACACTGAACAAATGTACCAAGATGGCAGGGGAACTTCCTGTTATGCTGGGAAAGCCCCTGCCGTGAAACTCCGGGAGATTTGAACTCGAACATCTGCGACAGAATTTTTTTTTTGAGTTTTTGCAACAGCTGAAGCTCAGCGAATAAAATGACTTACTGTTAAGATCGTAAATTCTGCAGACTTCACGTGACTTTACCAGCTGCACCGTGTGTGTGTGTGTGTGTGTGTGTTACTTCATGTTACCATTCTCTAATGCTTGCCGGGTATGTTTGTCATATTTATTTACCATATTTATTTATTTACGATCTTAACAGTAAGTTATTTTACATGTAAATAGTTTTGGGCTTTCTAGACTTTCTAGGGGGACATTATATATCACTCACCATAGTACTGAACCAGTCAACTGGATTTGTTGCTTTGCTCTGTCAAAACTACTGTGCATAAAGTTGAGAACATCACAGTTTGCTTGTTTCCATCGCCAGAATCGAGAATACATAGGGAGTGAAAGGTTGTCTGTCACTTTGCTAAGACTTCCAGTAACTTCTTGTAGCGTAACATACAAACTGTTTCATTGTTCATCAAAAATAAAGTTACTATTAAGTATGCTAGTATGCAATTTTGGAAGATTCGCTTTGGATGAGCAAGAACACAAACTCACAAAATGATGAATGAAGACACTGAGACGTTCCTTCTTTGTTGTTGTTGTATTTTCGGCTGTTCTCGTTAGGGGTCGCCACAGCGGATCCTCCGGAAATCCATGGTATGGTCTGCATGGCTCGTGACGCAACCTTCCCATTTTATCCGGGCTTGGGACTGGCTTGGAGTACACTAGCTCGTGTGACCCCAGCGGCTGGGTTTGGTGCCCGACGTGGGGCTCATGTATGAGGTCTGATGTGCCTCTAAATTCTGATTGAGAGTCTTATGCTCTACCGACTTAGCTAGCCGGGCGCCATTTGAGACGTTCCCTGTATAAAGTGCCAAGTAAATTCCACAAAAAACACAAAAAAATCTCCATGTGGGGACAGTTTGTATTCGATGATCCCATGCAGTGTTGGGTATAATGCGGTACTAAGTAACTAAGTTACTGTAGTAGTAAGTTACTGTAATTAAATTACTTTTTCCCTGAAAAAAAGTAAAGTAAGGGATTTTTTTAAAGTAATAAAAATAGTAATAAGTAATTTAATTACAGTTACTTATGGGGTCCCTTGAGGACTACTGGTTAGGCGCTGTGACCTGGGTTTGATTTCCAGCCAGGGAACCAACCCCAGCCATTGGGTTTGGGTGCAACAGCGTGCTCTCAGTGCCGGTCCCAAGCCCGGATAAAATTTGGGAGGGTTGCGTCAGGAAGGGCATCCGACGTAAAAAACTGTGCCAAATCAAATACGGGGAACAATGATCCGCTGTGGCGACCCGTAACGGGAGCAGCCGGAAGAGGAACAACAACAACAATTACAGTTCCTTATGATGTACTTGCATTGCATAGACTTTCAACAATTCTGTATTAAACAATTTAAAATCTAAATTGATCATCTTTAGATAGATTAAGCTAGCGCACATGTGCACGAGTTCATGCCGGGTGGCTGTGAAGCCGCTCAAGTTCAGGGATGTCAGTAGAAACGAGTGGAAGGCAAGGAAGCCAAGCGGGGATGCAAACTTTTGCGCTAAACTGTGTAATTGTAAACTGTATTTGAGTTACGAAACATGATTAACGTTATACTTCTGTTCCAGCATTCCTCATCACGGTATATACTTTTATTCACACCCTGAGTCATGTGTCCCTTGTTCATTTTAGAAAAAGACAGTGTGTCTCTGGTTTCCAACATCTGCGCACTGACCTCCAAAGCAAAAACAAGAGCTCGAGGCGGGTTTACAAGATGGAGAAAGATGAAAGATGGCATACACACAGTGATGGGCAGGAAAAGAGAGAGAGAGAGAGAGAGAGAGGGAGAGAGAGAGAGAGAGAGAGGCACAGAAGATAGTCAGTGGTCTTGGTCTTGTAGAAGCAGAGTACAACTTGGTCCTGGGGCATAATATAATGTATGTGTGTGTGTGTGTGTGTGTGTGTTGGATTATTTATTAGCCCAGAAATCCCCAAAATATCACCTGACTATTAAAAGAGGAATGAAGACTTCATTCCTAGGTATTCACATCTCTGTGTGTGTGTGTGTGTGTGTATATGTGGGTGTGTTTGTGGCAGTGGCCAATTCTTGTGGTTTATTACTGTTGTAAGGACTTCCGTAAGTTTTAAATGTGTGCATGTGTGCGTGTGTGTCTAGGAGCTGTGGTCAGCAGCTAAGATAGAAACTTGATGGAGGTTTTCCCCTGAAATTCTGACACACTATTAATTTTAGACTTGTATAAGAGTTGTGTGTGTGTGTGTGTGAAGAAAAGCGTGACCCACTGATCACTCACACACTGTCCCCGAGTATGCCCTCCTTAACTCTAGATTGCTTGTAAATTTTCCATATACGGGCAAAACGTCCTGTTCTTTTTTTCTACTCACTCCTGGCCGTCTGCTGACTGAATGCATTAGAATGAGCTGCGCTACTGTCAGAGCTCTGACCAATCAGAATCGAGAATTCAGCCATGCTGTGGAATGTTGTATATTATCTTTTCTCACCCCAACCCCCCATCATACAGATGTGCATTTCAATTAGATGGAATACGCTGAATCCCGACCTCGTTATTATCCCCCACTGCCTAATCGGCCCTGGTACACAGCGCTTAAGCTCTTTTTAATGACAGCGTAAACCACAGCACACCCGAAGAAAAGCTGTGCTGCAGATTCCCAGAGATGTGGTTTCTCACGAACACACACTGCAGTCTGAAGGAATGAGAATCTCAGAGCGGCGCAGTGCTAAACTACATTCCTGCGAGAGAAGCCCTCAGCAACCGGAGTCTTCAGCGGGCCATTAGTCGACTTTATGAGGCCCCTTACAGGCCTCGACTTCCTGTTTCTACAGACTGGAGAACATGGCAGCTATGATGGACATGTGTCCATGAAGCATGGTTTAAATTCTTCTTGAGGTCATTTCAATTTTTCATAAAACCCTTTCCAACATGAAATTGTTTAGAGAAAGGCTGCATCTTTCACACGAGGAAAATATTTAATACTAGTCCTTGGGTTGTATTATTTGGCAATGCTCTATGCATTCATTAAGACAAAAACGTTTTATTTTCGACAACATGTATTTGTCTTAATGAATATATAGAGCAGTATTACCTAAAAAAATGCAAGACAATACAAGGGCAAGTATTAAATTTGTGTTACGTTATTTTCTTATAACAGTGTGTCCTGAACTGTTTCAACTTTTCAATTTTGCAACAATTACAGTTTATATTATTTACTAACGAATGACACAGTTAGTTCCTGTTATCACTTGCATTATAGCAGGTGTAATTAAAAAAAGACCTCCTTGTTAGACTTTCCCGTGTCTGAAAACCTAAAGTTACAGTTTTACTTTTGACTGTTGCAAAGCGCTGACACTGGAGACTCCTTCCATAAACGTTAAATAAGCGTCTCCTTACAGAAACTTTCACCAAATCAATAAGTACAGTTTTAAATGAGTTTATGTGGAGCGTCCACCGTGGAAGTCCCTGTCTAATTTGTTAATATAGAAATGATAATTATTAGAACGAGCACATTAATATAAACCTGTGAGTTGCTGCTGCACTATTGTCAGAGCTGCTGTTATAGAAAATGAATCAACACCTTCCGAACAATCGGAATCAAGAATTATTCAGCGCTTTGGTATAATAGTGTAATATCCTGGTCACACACACCATTTGTCACTCTTCATATTGTCACTCTGTATATATCATCCAAATGGTAACACATGTACAGCGCTAACCCACAGGGTTAATTACTATGGTGTGTTTATCGCCAACTCTGTGAATAGTTACTGACATTCACTCACACAGCACACTTTTTACATGAAGAACCGATTCATGTGTGAGAATAAATAATATTGATTTACATTTTATTTTTTTTTAGCTTTCTGACATTTTAGACCAACCACAGTAAGGATCTAGAGGTACAATAACCCCCAAACTAACATACATGGAATTTTGTGTTGAAACAAAGGTTTATGTTTTCAAGCTGTAAAATCTCAGCTGCGAAACAATCCCGACATCCGTGTTTACAGAGAAAACAACACTTTAAGACGCAAGTTTGACCTCTCGTTTCGCAACATGCAAACAAAGCTTTGAGGACTTTCATTTGCCTGCTGATTTACATAGAGCCTCACAAAGTAGTGACGATCCTTCCCAGTGAGCACATGAAAAAGACATTTTGAATAAGTCTCTCCTAAAAAATGTGGTTGTATACAGACATCAAATGTAATATAGCTCAAAGAAGAATATATGTTTTTGTGGAACGTCCGCATAGCAAGTTCGTTCCTGTTATCATTTACATCTGACTGTTACAAAGCGCTGACACTGGAGACTCCTTCCTTAAATGTCACATAAACATCTCCTTAAGACTTCAAAAACTTCACCGTATCAACGATTATGCATTTATCTTTCTTGAATAACAAAACATGTTTAATCTTTTTAATGTTACGTTTAGATTATGTGGCGCATCCGGCATGTTGCTATAGAAACGATAACGTATATGAAGTTTTACAATCCTGCAGAGCTGAGAAGAGAACGTGAGTGTGTGTAAGTGTGTGTTTATCCGAGTGTGTGTGTGTGTTTGCGACTCTGCGTGCATGGAGAAGAACGTGTTTATATGTGTGCGCGGACATCAGACGCCCCACTAATCCTGTGTAAATTCCCACAATCCCTTTCTCCACTGTCATGCCAAGAAAGGCTTCTTCCTGCTGAGCCATGACCCCTCGTTCCCACAACACACTACTGAACAATTCTCCCTACATCTCTCTCGCTTTCTCTCACTGACTCCCACACCTCCTACAGACGGAACACCATTCCTCTACTGATCTCGTGCTTTATTCTCTCTCTCTCTCTCTCTCTCTCTCTCCACCTCTCATTCCCACACCTCCTGGAGAACACACTTGCTCACTTTTCTTGCTTCTTTCAGCCTCCCATTGAGCTTTTTCCAGGAGTTTGAGGCAATTAAAAAAAAAAAATGTATGCAGCTTTAAAAAAAATAGGATGTCAAGAGAGGACTATAGATACTATGAGTGTAACGGAATGACACTGTCTGTATTCAAACAGGAAGTAGGCATGTCCTAAATCGAAAGTTTTTTTTTTGTTTGTTTTTTTTTTTTAAATAAATATGAACTGGAGCGCTATATCCCTGGAAACACTGGAAAACCCTGGGAAAAACCCAGATGTAGAAATCAGCTTTGTCATCATGGAGTGTGAATTCTGACTTTCACAGTTCCTCAACCTCAGCTACATCACTCCAGTTCATAATCAGTCACAACCAGAGATGTGCAGCTTGTGATTTGTATCTGCCCAAATAATTTTTTAATGAATTTAGTTGGTTCTGTTTTTCAAAATATAAACAAACTAGCTAATCGATGTATACCAGGGGAAGTATGTTATAACCGTTATAGCCAATGGTCCTAGACACAGTTTTAGGTCATTTTCACACTAGTTTTTTTCTAGTCTCAGAGTTCAGTACGATTGTTGATGTGTGAAAGCTATTTTCAAGCCTGGCAGTGGTCCAGAGAACTGATTCGTGGTCTTTTTGAAAACACTGATTTGGGGCTCACTTCAACCGAACTGTAGTGCAGCCTACATCAGGAATGGAAACTATCCTTTCTCAGTACTGCACACCAAGTATCATGATTGGTTGAACTGGTCACGTTACATCCTGTTTCTTCTTTTGTGATGTCAAGGAAAGGGTGAATATTGTTACTGATATACACTATATGGCCAGAAGTTTTTGTGCTTCTTAAACATATCATTCCAGATTTAGTCCCCTTTTGCTGTTATAATAAGCTCCACTCTTCTGGGAAGGCTTTCCACTGGATTTTGGAGTGTGGCTTCGAGGATTTGTGTTCATTCAGCTACAAGAGCATTAGTGAGATCAGGAACTGATGTCGGGATTTCAAGGAGGTCTGGCGTGCAGTCTGTGTTCCAGTTCATCCCAAAGGTGACACTCGAGTTCTTCCACTCCAACCTTAACACACCGTGTCTTCATGGAGCTCGTTTTGTGCACAGGGACATCGTCATGCTCGAACAGGTTTGGGCCTCTTAGTTCCAGTGAAGGGAAACTGTAATGCTACAGAGTACAAAGACACTCTATACAATTGTGTGCTTCCAACTTTTTGGCAACAGTTTGGGGGAAAAAAAAACCATATGGCTGTGAAGGTCAGGGGTCAACATGCTTTTAGCCATATAGTGTATAAAACCATATAGTGTATAAAACTAGACTCTTATAGGACTAGAAGGTGTAATTAGCTCAGCTTTGTGGTGCATGTGCACAGCTAAAAACCTTCTTGTACGAGAATGGCTCTTCGTTTACAGGTATTTGTGCACGACGGCATGCCATGCATCCGAAAAGCACTGTTCTTCATGTTGGTACCAAAGGAAAAAAATAAAAAACAGCAAATGGGTGAACCTAGTGCCGACCACTTGCAAGCCGAAAGTGATGTGTGGAATTGCGCAATCAATCCACCTTTTCAGAAGGAATTCTATGTGAAAGCAAACCTGCGATTATGAGCATGAAGATGGCCTTAGTTTTTAATAAAACCACTGGTGATGGGAAATTATGGATAGAATCGGGGACGACTCGCATCTCATCCTCCGTACAACAACCAGACTGAAGAGTGTTCCCTCGTGCCCACTTTCTCACACAACAGAAAAAAAAAAATCCTAATTCCAGCTCATAGCCAAATTAAACATGTGGATCCAAACCAGATGCTTGTTGGTGCTGTTGAGCTGCTAATGCGTACGTGCGATTATCCTCTCAGTCGTCTATTAGCATTTTATGGAGCGCCCTCTTTTTATAGCAGGGTCAAACAAGGTTACATTTATGCAGAAATGCATCGAGACGGGTTTGCTCATACAGTGCTGGAGCGTGTTAAGAGCACACAAATCCAGCTGATGAAAAAACACAACAAACACACAATTTATTTTTACAGAACGTACACAGACGTTTAGATCCGGTTTGTTTTGCTCAGATTTGCTCAGTCAGAATCAGCTCCAGCAGGATTTACTCACCCGCTTCTAAAGCTGTCACCACATTGGTTACTCTCACAGAACAAACACTTTTATGTGCATTTGGATATGCAGAGTGTGTGTGTGTGTGTGTCAGCCATCTGTGTGTGTGTGAGAGTGGATGAGAGAGCTTTATTTTACTGCTTTGACATCTCGGTAAGCTCTGAAAGTCAGCGCAGGATGCCTCGGTGGGCTTTTCACAGCTTTGCGTCTTTTCAGCACCTGCCACTGCACACACACAGACACACACACAGACACACACACACACACACACACACACACACACACACACACACACAAATAACATCAAGACAAAATACACTACATGATCTTTAAGGCAAGACACCACAGGTGCCAATGAGTTGCTGATATTCTTACAAGTATTTTTATGACGTAACAATTTTTTTTTTTTTTATTTGCAATTTCAATCTTTAATTTTTAAATTGAATCGTGAAAGTTTCAACCAGAAAGTTCCCTGCACTGTTATAAAAATTGAGCTCTACAACAGCAGTGACACAAGTGTAGCTTCTCTAGCTTTTGTAGACTCAGGGAAAACAAAATGGCTGATCCTATATCACTTTTTTTTTTAAACCATTGAGTTTGCCTTATTGTTTAGACTGTTGACTTGTAACTTGTATCAGGACACACACACACACACACACACACACACACATTATGTGGCACTCTTCAAGAGCTGTAGGTGTCTTTCATTTTATTTTTATCCATTTTGATCGGCATAAGAGTAGTACTGATCAATATAATGCAAACAGGTTTAATATTAATTTTAGATTAGTTTTGCAAAACGGCACACCATGTTATAATGCATAAACTTTTCAATACTCATTCAACAGGCAGAGCTTGTTCCTGTCAGACTCCCTCAAAAGAGCTAAACATTGTGTCATGATAAAATATATGAGATTTTGTCAACCTAAACATTTTATGCCTCATGAATGTCCTCTAAACGTTGTGTAATGCCGTGAATAACGTCTGAGTCAATTCGAGAAGCCCGAGCCATGATCCTCGTTATGTCAGATTTTAGCATCAAGCAGGAAGTCCCTGATTTCCACACAGGGTCTTATGGAAGTCTGGGTTCTTTTAAGAGCTTAACTTAGCATCTGAGTTAAAGGTTTACAGGAAGAGAAGTCGACTTGCTTTTCCTTTCACACTTTTTATACCTGCTGTGAAGTAAAAATAGCTATGGTAAGAGGTTTTTTTTGTTGTAGTTGAAAGTATTATTTTTAGTTATTTGTCACAAAAATGAGATACACACACATACACACGCCTCTAGCCCTTGTTGTTACTGTACGTACAGTATAATTTTACCTATAAACGTCACCTGTGTTTCCTATAGGTGGATGTGATAAAAAAAAAAGAGGGGAACGAAAGAGGGATTGTGTGTGTGAGAGAGAGTTTGAAGCAAGAGTTTGAAGCAAGAATTTCTCAAAAAAACTGCTTAAAGAAAAATAAATTGCTTAACTATAGATTACAAAATGAAGATGGAGTCTGTACGTTAATTCATTCTAGAAATGTATTAGGAATAACAATACATTCTCAGGCGGCAATCACCAGTATGTTCAGTTTTATATTAGGCACCTTAAAAAAAGACACCTCTAATGGTTTTAACTAAATTATTTCTGAATAATAAGCATCAACCACAGCATGTGGGCTGATGAGACAGGACGCAGTTTGTGTAAACTCACTGTGTTTTTTATTAAGAGCAAACCAATGATCATTATTATAATCGATAGAAGTGGCTGAAAACCACATAGGCAACTTCACAACAGGACAATCAATAATCAGAATGAAACAGCAGGCAGTAACGCACTAATCTCGATGACAAGACTTGGCAATGAGGCAGGGGAACAGGAGGGTATAAATAAAGTGAACCCAGAACAGGTGTACACATTAGGTAAACAAACCAATGATAAGGCAGGGGCGAGGACCCAAACAATGGCACATGGCTCTAACCACCAAAACAAACGTTCAGTGCTTGAGAGGGGAATTTGTGACATAGACAAAGCAAGAATTCTACTTTTTTTGGAAAACTGATTTTGCATTCCTGTCACTCGTTGTCAATAGACATTGTCCATAATGCAGGTTCAAAGAAATCTGGGTTTAGATTTTGATGCTTGATGAAGAAACCAGATGCGACAGAGACAAGTAAGAGCTCTTTCTGATGAAAGAAAGGAACCAGACTCAAAAGGAACTGGGTTATGAGGGATAGTGGGATAGTAATCATTACAGTAAACGTGACTGAAATGAGCTGTGGGGGAAAAGTTAGTCTTGTTGGGACGTTGTTGTATGTAAAGTGTGTTATAGCATTCTGGGGATTAAATAGTGTGTGTGTGTGTGTGTGTGTGTTATAAGAAAGCATTTACACATGTAGATAACATTCCTGTTGGAATAACAATATTTAAATATCCTCCTTTATCTGACATGAAGAATAATCAACACACACCTACACACTCTGGTGTGAATCATTGTAAGAAAACAGCACTCTGATTCAACAAGGCAGTAAAAATGTAAGCAATGCCACACACACACTCACACACACACACACACACACACAGAGTGTTCCTAGGCACCAGATTCCAGCTGCAGCGCATTCTCACCAGCTTTAATAGCCCTGGATGTGCCATTAGCGCTGGCGCGTTAACCCGACCAGGGCCTGAGCTCTACGCCACTGTGAATTCCATGTAATGGCTCCGAGGTCAAAGGTGAAACCAGCAGTTAACTCTGACAGGAAGTGCCTTGTTTTAACTGGGGCGCTTTCTTTTCGCACCACGCTGCTCTCGATTTCACTCGCCTTCGCTCAGACACACGGAGAAGCTGGGCAAAAACTAACACGTTCCCTGGGGTGGTGGAGACACTGCGGCTCCGCTCCACGTTTCATTACGAGCTCACAGGAAAGAGCTTTAAAAAAAAAACACACCGTCTTCTCTGATTAGCTGCTAGCCCAATGACAACAAAACTCACCCTCCCACACACACACACTCACACACACACGTGTGTGCACACAAACACCCACACTCGAGTGTAAGGAAACCCACTGCAGCTGCAGTCATATAGCTATAGCGTGTAACACAAACACACACAAACACACACATATGGCTGTGCAAGCTGTGCGTGCTATGAAAAACAGCTGGAGACATTTGGACCATAAGAGTGGATATGACAAGCATATGGAGTGTGTGTGTGTGTCTGTGTGTGAACTGGGTGTGTTCGGTTTCCATACTTCTGTGAATTTATATACTGTAGTCATAAGGACAATTGAAGTTTTGACAAATGAAGGCTCCCTAAATAACTTAATAAAGCATTCATAAACACTAACACACACACACATATGCATATATATATATATATATATATATATATATATATATATAGTACAACTGTAACTGTAGTATAAAAACTAACTATGCAAGCAGGCAAGCATGAACGGGTGCTAGTATGCTAGGGTGCAAGTATGCAATATGCCTTAATATGTATTGCCATGTAAGTATGCAAGTATGCAAGTGTGCTAAAACCATGCACATGTACTAGCATGTGTAGGTGATATAAGGTGCAAAGGTGCTAGTATGCAACTGAAACAGTATATAAGTATGCAAGCATGCAGGTGTACAAGTACACATAGGTTAGATTAATAATAAATAATAAATTGCAAGAGTGCAAGTGTGCTAGCATACAACTATTCACGTATGCAACCATGAAGGTGTGTTTGTACGCAGCTATGCAAGTATGTTACCATATAAGGGTGGTAGTATACAAGTTCACAAGGATGCAAATGTGCTAGTACGTATCTATTCAAATATGCAGCTATGAAAATATGTGCTAGTATATAAGTATGCAAGGATGTAAATGTGCTGGCATCAAAGTGGGCATGCAAGTACAAGTGTGATAGTGTGCTAGTATGCAAGGGTTCAAGTGTGTTAGTATGCAAGGGTTCAGGTGTGCATTACCATATAATTGTGTGCGTATGTAAATATACAAGGATGCAAGGTTAGAAAGCAACTACGTAAGTGCATTACCATGTAATTATGCAAGTATATTACCATGTAAGTGTGCAAGTATGTATGTATGCAAGTGCACTAGTAAGCAATGTTCAGGTATGTAACTATGAAGTGTGCTAGTATGCAAGTGCATTAACCAGTAAGGATGGGCTAGTATGCATGGGTGCTCATATAAGGTGCAAGTATGCAAGGGTGTTGCAGCTATGCAAGTGCATTACCATATAAGTGTGCTAATATGTAAGTATGCAAGGATGCATGTGTGCTAGTAAGCAGTCATAAAAGTGTGCTAATACAAGTGTTCATGTGTATCAGTGTGCTAAACTTCTTTTTTTTTTTTTGTAAATTTGAGAACAGGGCTGTGGTATAACTTATCTTTGTTCTTATGGTAGATGTTCTACCTGATGCTAATGGCTTGTATAGCATAATTACTCATAAATGCTCATGAAAAACATTCCTCCGGCTCTCTAACCCTGCTGGTCTTTTAACACAGGCCCTCAACCATCTCACTGCTCCTGCTGTAGCCCAAATCCATTCTTTACCATTACTAAAGACTAATCTCTTTTTTTCTCTCTCTCTCTATTCATTCTCCATTCTTTTCCTTCTCTCATCCCTTCAGTTGTGTCCTCCTCCAGCTAATTAGCTTGGCTCTTGTCATGGCCTGGACACAAAACCCTCCCGTTCCCCGCTAAGCCCTCGAAGCATACAGAAACAGTAACTAAGACACAACAAATGAAAGTTTATAGGAACAATGTTTATGAGAAGTGAAAAGGGAACAAAGGCCACCAAACCACAGGAAAGAAAGCGTTTGATGTGTACTGAAATAACAGAAAAACTTTTCTTGGCCTTTTTTTTTTTTTGCTGAGTTGGCGATCTGCAACCATAGAGGAAAAATTCTTTTTTATTCATTTAAAGAAGTTCAGAGAAAAAGTTGATCAAATTTTATGGATGACATTTATTCAGATGTTTTTATCCAAAACAACGTACAAGTGAGGAAGAACATTACTCACTTGTACAATACTGTCTCTCAGAGCATTATCAGAACGTTCTGTATGGTTTAAATGAACATTATGCTCTAAAACTACATCGCAAACATTTTCACAACATACTCACAAGTAGTATTATCAAAATGTTTTTGTTGAGAGTCCTACAATTCAAACTGTTGAAGCAATCTACATAAACGTTAAAGTGCCGTAAATCGTAGCGTTCAGAAATATTTATGCTAACCTAAAATTGTTAGCTAGGCTGCTAGCTCTCAAATTTGAACTGACAGCCTTAAGGCTGCTACAGCACTGAGCTTTATCAACTCCACTGTATATATATATATATATATATATATATATATATATATATGACTCTACATCAGTTATGTTTTTACGCAACTCCAAATTCACGTATCATTTGTAGAACCGTGAAAATTGAGGATCTTTGTGCAATTGGTTTAATAATAACAAGTGAAAACACAACAATAAGTGAAAACACAATCCAAAGACAAAGGCCAAAGACAAATCCAATAAACAGAGCAAAGGTACAAATCACAATAAAACGTACTTGAATGCAGTGGTTGGCAAGACTTCGCACTGAATGAATTTCTATGAACCGTTCATATAGTGAATAATCAGGAAGTGACATGGAAGTGAGTGGCAGAGGCCGCGCTAGTACTCAGGTGATCGTGACCTCAGCAGGCAGAGAGGGGAAATGTCCAGAGTCCTAGTTAAAGTAGGCAATTTAACAATTGAGAGAGATTTTTTTGGATTACATACAAAAGTCATAAAACAAGCTCTGTCTACTAGCCGCTACCAGTCAACCCTGAATCATGAAACACACATGCAAAACCACACACACTTTGTATTTTTTTTAAAAACATGGACAGCATATATAACCTTCCTATGTCATTTCAAACCAGCACAGTTTATGAATCTCCAGACCGAATTTACAGCTTCTTGGCTTTGTTTTGTCTAAATGCATTCAGCAGACGCACTGTACTTGTTTTAACTCAACTTTATGTCACAAACGTTTTGTCCCTGAGAGGCCCAGCATGTATAAACACCACTCCTGATCTTCATCAAAACAGCAAGAAAACTCTTTTTTTTTTTTAAGAAGTGAAACTTGTGTCAGTTTCTTGGGGCTGAATTTAGAGGAATGGAAATTCAGGTTCCAGTGTAAGGCCTCCTCTTGAGTTATGTTTATGTATCAGCGCTGCGTGACAGGACAGAAAAATGAATTTTTTCCTTCTCAAACCTCGTTCTCCATCCCTCACTTTGTCGTTTTTGGACATTCCTGGAATCATGAACTCAAAGTGAAGTGGCCTGTAGAGAATAAATACATTTTTCTACTGATTGTAAAACACACACACAAAGGTTTTTTGAGGACTTTCCATTGACATAATGATTACTGTAGATAACTTATGCTAACTTTAACCTCTGTTACCAGATGGAAACATTTAGGCTCTTTTTTCCTTTCTTTTTTTTTTTTCAAATAAAAGCTGTAAAAACATGTATTTTTTTTTTAGCGGTCCAGGTGATTGTGAGGACATTTGTTCATATTTGGTCTGCAGAAAGAGCTAAATACGTGTACAGATTCACATACTTGATTGGCATGCATGTATTACAGAATCGCTTTCTGGAATAAAACACTTGTGAGTGTGCTGTGTTGAATATTTTCCTATAACAGCACATCCTGAGTTGTTTTATTCATCTTACAATAACAAGAGATTACCAGCTATTAGAATTTTTTATTTATTAAAGGATGACATGTCATACCATTTATAGTTACAGTTACAGTTTAAGTTCATTTGTATTATCGCTTACCTTATAGCAGCTCTGAACAGTTGTTTTCTCACCAGCCTCTCTTTTATTCAACACTCTTCACGGTAATAAGACCAAAAAAAAAAAAGTTACAGCTAAGCTAAACTGCAAACTCTTTTACCATGGTGTTTTAGGGCCACTGTTTAAAAAAATACAAGATGTTAAGAATACAAGATTTTGAGAAAGTTGTCATATGTTGAAAGTAAAGTCTTAAAAAAAAAAAAGTCATAATATTGTGAGAAAAATGTCGCAGATAAATCATAAAACTATTACATGTACTGTATATAGAGATATCAGGAACAAAATATCTACTTTTATGAGAAAAACTTTGCAATATTTTTTTTAGAAACAAGTAATCATATCTAATATTACAAGAAAAACATCCCAATATTTAGAGAATACATTTTCAATATATTGAGAATATGTTGTAATAGTTTGAGAACAAAAGTCGTAATATTGCAAGAAAAGAGTTGTATGAGATAAGTCATAAAACTATGACAAAATGGCACATATTAGTGTGTTAAAATGAGGACTTTATTCTGGATACATTGTAATTTTTCAAAATATTAGACTTTTTCTCCATATATTATGACTTTTTTTTCTCAAAATAGTGTAACAGTGTATTAGCACACTTCAAAACTCCTCTGTTTTGAAGATGTATGCAACTTTTTCCTCTGACTGTTACAAAGCACTGACACTGGAGACTCCTTCCTTAACTGTTAAATAAACATCTCCTCAAGGAATCCTCACCATCACTTCAACAGCTCGGAGATTACTTACAGTTTCTTTCTCTGTAAATGTAGAACGTTCTCTGTAGACAGTCCCTGTGTAATTTGCTACTGTAGAAATGATAACATTAGAACGAATGCGTTGATATGAACCTATAGAGCTGCTGTTATAGAAACATAATCAACACCATCTGACCAATCAGAATCCAGAATTCAACAGCACTGTGGTGAAAAATTAATTTAGCATCCCTGTGTCCTCCTTCAGGCTTTGGCGGAGTGTGTTGATTTGTGCTAAGTACCTATCAGGCTATTAGCTATCTACCTAAAAGTCCAAAACGGTGTTCTCTCTTCCAGCAGCTCTATATTGTAAAAATTTAGTGTCTCCAAAAGTTTTCTCTGTTTGACTCTTTAATAAACAGGCTGCTGAAATTAGAACAAAAAAAAATATCACTCAGATTTATAACTTTATAACATTATTTATTTGAACAAAACTTTTTTTTTGTGCTTAACAAAAGCGCAAAATTACAACTAAGCTACACAAAACTATAAAAAAATAACTTTAAATCTAATGGATACTAAAACTTCAGAAGTACTTGAAATGCTTCTGTTGGGTCCATGGAAAGATTTTGTACTCAAACTGGTTGGAAAATACTGATACGGAAAAATCAGGGTTTAATTACACCATTTTAATCATAAATTGTTGGACAGCGTGTTTTATCTTTATGGGTAAAATAATTTTTTTTAAAAATAGCTCATTCTCTTCCAGTGAGACTAATCTTAATTAGAAAATGCTGTGGAGAGGAGAGATGGGACACGAGGAAGAAAGAAAGAATGTAAGCCTGCAGTTTTATAGGGATCACACTGTTAGAGCTTTATGCAGATGATGTATTGCTCTGGAATTGTGGGAAGTAAAGAGGTTTAAATGATCATACTTTTAAACATCCAGCCATGAGATCACTACTGCAACAAGAAACCACAAAGTGTTTAAAAAAACTGTGATTTTTTGTGTTTCTAGGAATGACTTTTTGTTTTCTTCTGCTCGTGCTTCTTGATTGCAGCATCACTTTATAAGCTCTTACGACCAAGAATTATGCTCATAATTCATAGAATATACTCTTAGGAAAAAAACGATTCCCCTAGTGTCATTTGGTGTTTAATGGTTCTTTTCGAAGGTTTTAGTGAAAGGAAAACCCTCTGTTGTAGGGCTCTGCACGGAATATTTAGGGTTTCCCTAGAGCAGTGGTTCTCAATCCTGGTTAGAGTTGGAAAAAGTACTGAGAAATTATCCTTAAGTGAAAATAATTATATAATATGTCAAAATCTTACTCAGTCAAAAGTGTTCAAGCAATACATGTACGCAAGTGAAAGTGAAAAAGTTTCTACTTGTGTTCAAGTATTAAAGAGTAAAAAGTACCTGATGAGTTAATTTCATGTTTTTCATGTGAAAAGTAACTTTTATTATTATTTAAAACTGTTAGAAGCAACAGTGCTGTTGAAATCGTCATACAATCTCTGTAAATTATGCTACGTAGTTTGCTAATGAATTAATCAGAATTAGCCATTAGCTAGAACTTGACTTGCTGCCTAGCCAATTATGTTAGCTACTGGAATTGATGCTAGTCCTACCTGGTATTAGCGAATTAGCAAAATGTAGGTAATGTTAGCAAATTAGCAAGCCTTGCTTCAACGTGCTTTTAGAAATTAATTGGAGTCCATGCTTTTTAGGGAGGTAAAGGAGTCGCCTCATTTTATGCGAGTCTTTGCTTACTCCAGCGTATTAAAGCATTTTACAGAGGCAGGGCCAGGGACGCTCAATTTCCACTGCATTCTGGGGGATTATCCATGCTCAGACACACACAGATAGCTATGGTGCTAAATACATTGTGTAGTTAGTGAAATGGCATGGACTCTTGATAAACTTTCATGGATGACATTGATGAACTTGACTGGATGCTAAACTGAATTGATGTACAGCGTACAGTCACTGGATGGATGAGAGAAGAAGAGACATTTGAGATTTGTAGCTACTACTTTGAAGGTCTAAATAAAAATGTAAGGAGTAAAAAGGGTTTTTTTCTTGGAAATGTACTCAGTTTCACTAATACATACATAAAGTATAAATACGCCATAATAGTACTTCAATATAGTAACGAAGTAATATATACGTACTATATTGGCTGATGTGTTGAATTAAATGATGGAAAAACACTCAATATTTTGCAGAGTTTCTGCTACCCCAGGACCAGGATAGAGAAACAGTGCCCTAAAGGTAGAAATGTTTACATTTTTATTATTTCTTGTTCGTGACTCATTGAAACAAATGAAAGATTTTGTTTGAGACTATAAGTAGGAGTTATTTGATTTGGATTTATATCTGGATTTGGTTCTGGAGATGGAGAAAAAGAAGAAAGGGAAAACAGGAAATAGTTCTCGCACTGATGGAGGCAGAAATGAATGACAAAAAGAGAGTGTTCAACAGATGCTGCACTGAGATTCATCAGCGTTTTCTCTGCAGTATAGAAATCCAGAGAGGCCATGCCATTATTATTCTTCTTTCTTTTTTTTATGAAATCCTCTTTATCATTTACACCTGGGGAGGGTGCAGGCTAAAATGTGCTTCTTCAGTGAAGTCTCTGAACCGACCGTGTCATTTTGAAGCGCTGCTCATGTTGCATCACAGGGCTGAGTAACACACTCAGATGAAAGAGCTTTCTGCCCTCTTCCACATACCTGAGCTCCCAGGCACTCATTGGGATTTGACCACGTGATCTGCTGATGTCAAGATGAATCCTTTTCTGTTGCACTACTCAGGAAGCTTGCTGCATTTTCTTATATCACTGCTCTTTATTTTTGAAAAGTTTGTCTTTTTTTTTTTTTATACCAGCGTACATCTTTATTACCCAACATTTTTTAATATTATCTCAAGATTACGCAAAAAAAGAAGTCAGACAAAATGGTCATCTTTCTTTCTACACGAAACAAAAAACCACTCATATTTTCACCCCTGGTTGTTTTTAAAATATCTCATTCTGTTTTGATCCACATAAAGCTCGCAGTATGACAATTTCATATTTTTTTTTATCATGATATACTGCCGTAGCGATACATTTTTACAGCCATAATCCTGCTGCTCTGCTCGGTTTGTTCACTGTTGAAGCAGAGTGCAGGAATGCGCTCTATAGTCCATCGGGGTCCTCAGGGATTTCCCAGAGAATGTGTGCATGTTTTAAGAACCTTCGAGGGGTCATTGAGTGTACGTGTGTGTTTCGAATCCGTCTTTTTAAATACACCTCCAGAAAGAGGCGTTGGGCGACATATTAAACCCATCTGAGATGATTGCTTTGTGTGAACATGCGAGCTGCACAAACCTCATTTGTTTTCATTGTACGTGTAAGTTATTCAGTCCTGACATACGTGTGTATATATGTGTGTGTGTGTGTGTGTGTGTTTGTGATATGACCCAGCGGACAGGGTGTGAACCTTTTCCATGTTCTGTTCCCAATTAAACTCCCCCTCGACGTCTCAGCTACATTACTAACATCAGCATTATCGTTAAGCCTGGAAACGCTCAACAAGCAGAAAATTCATATTTCAAATTGTTATGGAGAGTAAAAAAAAAATACAACGTGCATGTGCGCTGATGCGAAACACACGTTGCAGGCCTCCGCATAGACTACAGATAGGGTGTGTGTGTGTGTGTGTGTGTGTGTGTGTGTGACGGGGGAGATATGGGAGACTTAAGAGCATTAGGATCAGGGATTGTCCACATCTGCTATTCGTTATAGATGTTAGAGAAAAATAGGGAGGGGATTGAAGAACATCTGATCCCAGGAGGAAATCCAGACGTGGCTATGAATAATATATTAATCTAAACCCAGATACATTTCAAATTGCTTTTATTAAGATAATGTGTTCACTATGCTCCATGTAATTGTACAGTAAGGTCCAAGAATTCATTTTTTCATTGATATTCGAGAATCCATTATTTAGAGAATACCTCGTATGAAAAAAAGGATCTTATTCGCACGCCATTTTCTTCCTTTTTAATATATTTGATTCAAATTCATCAGACATCACACTTGTCAGATGAAACAAATGTTGAGGTCTGGATTGGGGTCGGAGCTAGCATTTGTATTTTTTTTCTTACGTCAGAAAACAACGTCAAAATCCAACTTCACCTCATTCATCCACAAAACGTCTCAAAAAATCAGGTTAACCGTGTACAGTTGTCATGCTGTTGAATTCTCGAATCTGATTGGTCAGAAAGTGTTGATTAATTTTCTGTAACAGCAGCTGTGACAGGTTTATATTAATGCGTTTAATTAATGTGTTATCGTTTCCATAGTAACAGCTCATTCACAGGGACTTGTGCCACATAAACGGATTTTAAAAACGTGTTTAATTGTTGATATGAGGAGTTCTTTTGTAAGGAGATGTTTATTTAACTTTTGTGGAAGGAGTCTCCAGTGTCAGCACTTTGTAACAGTCTTTGCAAGTGCTTTGTAAGTTTTCATGACTTTGTGGTTTCTCTGCGGCATGAAAAGCTGCGTTATTTTTGGGGCTTATTAACTTCAAGAGACAGAAAAAAAGAGAGGCTTATGAGGGAATGAACTAACTTTTGTCCCGCAACATTACCTGTTACTACAAATTAATAAAAAACTTGTCGTGTGTCATGTATTCAAAAACCACAAAGCATAAACTCCTGAAGACTTTCTCGTCTTGAAAAACGTACTGACTGTTACGAAGAGCTGACACTGGAGACTCCTTCCTTAAATGTTAAATAAACGTCACATTGCCGAAAACTTCACCATATCAACAACTACATGTTTTTTATTTTTTGTTTAATGACAACACATTTTTAAATCCGTTTATGTCGAGCGTCTGCCGCGGAAGTCCCTGCGAATGAACGGTTACTATAGAAACGATAATGTATCCGAACGATCGCATTAATCTAAACCTGTGATTTGCAGCTGGACTACTGTTGTTGCTGCTGTTAGAGAAAATTAATCAACACCTTCTGACCAGTCGGAATGTGGAGATGTTGTATCTAGTATTCACACGTACACTCTAAATATGATATATAAAGATTATCTTAAAAAACACCAAAAGTATTCCTATAAATATAAAATGAACCCAGTTAAACGTATGCTTGATGTGCTAAACGTCTGTTTTAGCGCAGAGCTAAAACCGCTGGGGTTGACTCTTGGAATCTATTGTAGTTTCGACTCTAAGACTTCTGGCATGTTAAAGAGAACGTTTATAACTTGCTATGGCATTCACATCTGCTTCTTGACATTTTAAATTGACCAACTACTTCCAAAGCCAGCTACTACCAATGCTAAATCTCTTAAGCGTATACACACTCAGCCATATGCAATGATTTTACAGCTCCTTCATTAGCTTAGCCAGTGGAGCGTGCTGCTAAACGCTCGTTTGGGGTTAGAGAGGTTGCAGCATCAACAGAGTGGAAATGTTAACGGCGCCATCAGCTCGGAAGCCGAGAGCGTTTTAAAGCCTCGCGATGACATGTGAAGAAGAAGAGTGCGCCAATGCGACGACCAGACTTTAGACTACAGTGATATTCTAAACATTAGTGTTTGATAAACTGATTTCACCAAACTTATTACAAGCATGTAAATGCTGTTAAGAAAGCTGTGTCACAAAAAAGAAGAAAAATAAAACAGATTAGCATAACTTTGTGCTGAAGTAGGCCACTGAGAAGCTAGCTAATGGGCTAATTAGCCATAGTGAAGTAGGCTGATTATAATTAGTGAAATTGGTTCATTAGCAGTTAATGAAATGAGGTAATTAGGCATCTCTGCAGAAATCAATAGGATAAACAAATATTTATAACGAAGCTAGCTTTACGCTTCAGCTTGTAACATCGATTTAAATGTTCTAAAAATGAGTGAACTTAAATATGTTATGAACACAAGTGTTTTACGCAAATAAATAAAAAACAAGTTAAAACATATCTGATTTGATATTATTGAGAATAAAAATTTTATATCTCAATGTCTTATTAACACATTTCTCATACAAGACCTTATAAAAGAATTCTTCATAAAATAGATTGTGATGTTTGGGACGTTTAATAAAATTTTAAAAAACTGATGGTAACGCTTTCTACGAAGACCTAATGTACAGTATAATGAGCTACGTTCATAACATGCCATAATAATAATCATTTTATAAGACATATTTACACATTCAGATGATTAAAATTACCAGTGTGTAGTTTTTCTTGGTTAGAAGCACAAGAACCTGGCTTTAAGAAAAAAAAAACAGGGATAGAAAATGAGGACTGAAGAAGTAAGTAGTGTTTTTTCCTTTGCTACCTGAATAGTCCTAGTTGTAATGTTCACATTAATCACTGCAGATTTGGTTTAATTGAACAAAATGGCTTCCATCCTCATTATTCAGCAGCTTATAGAATAGCACTTGATCCAGCACATTCTGTTAGATTGCATTTTGTTGGAGTTAACCCTTTAGTTAACCCTTTGAGGACGCCATATGAATTACTTTTTTGTTTTAACACATTTTTGTGGTACCAGCACCAGAAAAAGGTCATTGTAGTCTTTTGGCTTGTAGATGCGCTGCGTTAAAAAATTATTAGAATTGTTTGTACAACAACAACAAAGCTTGTTCTTTACAACCAGCTGATTTGGGAGGTGTAATACTCCTCTCCAGTCTGATTTATTCATTACTGAAACGATATGCAAATACACAAAATGTCAAACTACGCAAAGCACCAAAATCACTTCCTTTGAGGTACAAGTCTTTGCTACGTTTGGAAGGTGGTACACCTGTGCATTGTCCTGTCCGATTATCCGATTATCCGGACCAAAACCTAATCTAGATACTGAAATGAGGTCATAATGTGTGCACAGGACGTGTTTAATTCGCTAGTCCAAGTTGTTAAATTATTAAAATAACGTTTTTGTGAACTGGATGCGCTTTCTTGACTCCAGCTGTACCAGTCCGTGATTACTGTCAGATGTTAACGCTATTGTTACATCAAACAATGTCGACTATACAACGCATGTAATAATAAATACGTCAAACAAAGTAGGTTACTAAATATGCTTTGGTTTTAAGTGAAATGTTTTTCAGCTCCATCCTGCAGAAACTCTTTACTTTAGGAATCCAGACAGTGTGTCCTGTTTCTGATAAACTGGCCCCCTGACTCCTCCAGTGCAGACTGTGTGTGTGTGTGTGTGTGTGTGTGTGTGTGTGTGTGTGTGTGAAGCATCTCAGAAACAGCTGGCAGGCCCATCCACAGTCGCACTGACGGGGCCGGATGATGATGAATAGCTAGAAGAGGTCGAAGGTCATAGGCTTGGCTTCTTGGTATGTGAGACAGACCACTAGGTTGGGCCTCTGTGTGTGTGTGTGTGTGTGTGTGTGTGTGTGTGTGATTAATATCACATCAGTTTGGAGGTCACTGAGTTATATGAAGGGTTTCATCAGCTTTTTCACAGAACGAGAGAGAGAGCCAATACAGTTTAAAGCATTGTAGAATGATAATGTTAGAATAGGGGCCTCTCTCAAAAACACACACACACACACACACACACGCACACACACATACACACACACATACACAGGCCTGTATCCCACTGGGGCAATGGCACCAGCTGTGATTCTCACTGTTATGTCTGTAACGCCAGGAACAGGGGGCCTTCAGTCGCTGTAGTGTGTGTGTGTGTGTGTGTGTGTGTGTGTGTGAGTGTGTGTGTTTGCGTGGGACAATAGAGGACATCTGAAGTTTAATCGCATGACAAACTTTGAAAATACACTGCTAAAGAGAAAAGGAAGGTGCATAAAAAGGAGAATAAAGGGGGAAGTAGATAAGCAAGGAGAAAAAAAGGTGGCTGAAAGACGAGAGGGGGAATTGGAGGGTAGAAAAAAAACTAAACGAGAAAATAGCAAGAGGAGAGAGCGAAAAGAGAAGATGAGAGTTAAGAGGGTTAAGGAGAGGAGAGATGAGCAAGATGAAAAGAAAGACAGAAAGAGGGGAAAGACTGAAAGAAAGGAATATAATAGAATAAGGAAATGAAAGAGTTTAAAAAAAGAGTAATGGAGAAGAAACGAAGGACAGAAGTTGAAGAGAGAAAAACAGTAGAGAAAGAGGGAAGAAAAGGAGAGAGAGTAAAAGAGGAGAGGGAAAAGTAGAGAGAGAGGCATTGGGGAGCAGAGAAGACGAATGGAAATAGAGAAGGAGATGAAGGAAAAGAGAAAGAGTAGATAAGATGAAGCAGAAATGAGAGGGAGGGAGTAAAGGAGTAAATTTATGAAAGTAAGGAGTGAAGGAAAGAGAGATAGGAGAGTAAGGAAACAAGAAATGAGTTCATAAAGAGTAATGGAGATGAAGGACAGAAGCTGAGGAGAGCAACAGAGAAAGGGCAGAAAAAAGGACAGATATAGGAAGAGAAATGAGAGGAAAGAGGGATAGTAAAGGAGGAGATTTATGAAAATATGGAGGAAAGTAAAAAGGAAGAATGGAGAAGAGAAAAGGAACAGGGAAAGAACCGAAGAAGAGATGAGGCCAAGGAGAAGACGACAAGGGGAAGAAGTGAAGGAGAGGGTAGAGATGAGGAAAGATGAAAAGATATTAAAAGAAAAAGTGAGGGATAAGAGAGGAGAGAAAGAGAAAAGAAGAGAAGGAGAAAGAGAAAAGGAAAGAATAGAGGAAAGGGGGGTAACAGAGTAAGGAAATAAGAAAAGGGTTAAAACAGTAATAGAGGAAAGAGGGATAATAAAGGAGGGTATTTAAGTAAATAAAGAGGAGAGGAGGAGAGAAGAGAGGTGAGGAACTGAAGACAAAGACAAGAGGGGAAAATCTGAGGAAATGAGGGAGAAAAGCAGAGGAAAGGAGAAAAGAAACTGAAGAAAAAATGGAGAGAAGAAGAGAACAAGAAGAAGGAGAGGATGAAAAATAGAAACAAAAGAAAGAAAGAGGGAAAGGAAAAAGAGAAAGAATGTAGCAGGAACGGAGGAGCGAAAGCAAGTTAGGAAAGGAGAGGAAAGAGAAGAAACGAATGAAGAGAAGAGTGGATGAGGAAAGATGGGGAGAAAAAGAGGGTGAGGTTCAAATAAGGCATCTTTTTTGCTCAATAAAAGATTAGTTCGGGTGGAGCAAGCAGAGAAAAAAGATAGATAGATAGATAGATAGATAGATAGATAGATAGATAGAGATGTTTCTGATGTTCAGAAGAAAAAAAACGAGTGAGTGAGAACAGAAAATTAATACAAGGGTCTTCAGTCCATTGGTGTCCTATCGTAGGGCTTACCCACGAGTGTATGCATGTGACACTATCACACACACACACACACACACACACACACACACACACACACACACACACACAGAGAGAACTTAGTGACACTTATGATCACTCATTAAGCACTCACACTCTGATGCACTGTTATCACTGATGGGTGTGTGTGTGTGTGTGTGTAATAATAATAATAATAATAATAATAATAATGTCTCTTCATTAACATGCATAAAGGGGCGGGTCCTTTAAAGCGGTGTTTTAAAAAAAAAATATTAATCATATTTTACAGACACTTGGGGGGAAAAACTGATCTGCAATATCTTAATTGAACGGATGTTTCTAGTTTTTAAATTTCAAGCCTCTGTTACCATTTTTCTGGCCCTGAAAATGTAACCCAACCACCTTACGAGGCGCACACAGTTTAAATCGAAGGGGTGGTCCTGGGTGGGGGAGGGGAAAGCTTTTGAATGAGTTTATTATAATTGCTATAAGGTAAGAGAGGGCTGTAAAAATGACAGACTGCTCCTTTAAAGAAATGATATACACAGTATATATATATATAAAATCCATGACAGTGCGGTGCGATGAAGCGCAGTTAAAGGTTACCAGTCTGAAGTTGATTAATTACCCATAACAGCATGTGCTGAAGTGTTTTATTCCTCTTATGCCTCAGCATCTTGCCAATGATTACAGTTTTTTATTCATTAAAGAATGACACGTTATATTTTTTAATCTATTTGTTGTTGTTGTTAGCATGTTTGTTGTTATTTAACAAAGAGTTCTGACCCAGGCTTAAAGAGGAAACGATCAGTACCAGTATTTTGGCATGTTTGTATATATGTTAATTAACTTAGCACTTAGCATTTTAGCCTTATAGTTTGAGTAATGAGGTCAATATCAGTCAAAGTATTGCGGAATATAAAGTGATTTTTCACTTAGATCTGATAAGTAATGGAATAAATAAAGAAGTTAATAATGGACTCACACGTATACAGCACACAACACACACACCGACTGCTTACACACAATAGCACATTTCCTCATAAATCAGCTTTACAACCAGTTATAAATCACTCTTACAGTCTCATAAAACATAAACATGCTTATAGTTTTTATAACTACGCTTATAAATTCTGCATTGTATTAACACACAGGCTTTTATTCACACATCACTATAAAGTGAACCACACAGCAATTCATTTCGACTTATTTACACTGAAATTCTCCTAAAAAAAAAAAAAACCAGAACGTTCAACGCCTCTGGGGTTTGAGAATCGGCACTGAAAGACTCAGCCAACAAATTTACCCAGAGCCAGCTCGGCTTTTTGGCGAAGCTCAGGTCCTTAAACCTACACACCAAGTTACTCTGGATGATCTCTCCAGCTGTGTGTTAGCAAGTGTTTTCTATACCGTGATGTGCTGTCTAGGAATGAAACACTTTGCCATGTGCTGTTACAGGATCATATTCAACCTCTGGGTGGTTTTATTCATTAAATAGGTGGATTGTTAAATTTGTGCGAGCAGAAGTTTGTGCACACGTAACGGCCGTCAGACAAATCCTACAAATCTGGCCTCACAATATACTTTGTAAGGTTATACATATAAAATTGGACAAATTACACCTCAGAGACTGAAATGATACTGAATATGAAGTGTTAGCTAAAGTTTCCCATCGCAATTGGTTGACACTCCTGAGGTGGAATTTCCTGGAAACCCAGGAAATGGAATTTAGGAAACCAGAAAGCAGGAATTGGGGAAATGGGAGGCAGGAATGTGGAAACCAGAAAGTGGGCATTTGGAATGTGGTTTCTACATTCCTGCCTCCCAGTTTCCCAATTCCTGCCTCCCTTTTTCCAAATTCCTGCCTCCTTTTTTCTGAATATCTGCGTCCCAGTTTCTGAATTTCTACATCCCAATTTCCCAATTCCTGTGTCCCAGTTTCCGAATTTCTGCTTTCTGGTTTCCTAACTTCCATTTCCTGGTTTTGTATTTCCACCTAACTGGATTCCTCTCAGATGATGCAGAGTGAAGAATGGTTGGATCTGAACTCACAGCTTTCTGGTCTCTAGAACAGAACCAGAGTGAAACTGGTCTTTACTCTGATTTCTCCTTTTCTGTCTGAGCTTTAACAAGCAACAGCTGCAAATTATTTATCTACACACACAAGAAAAACACACACACACACACACACACCCTGGGAGACGAGCTGGTGTGTGTTCTGGAATTCAGCACGTCCCTGTGGAGGAGGTATGGAGGAAAAGAGAGAAGGAAAAAACAACAACGACTGAACAATGAGTCAAGGGATGAGACAGAAGTCGCAGAATGCAGACTGTACAATAATTCCCTCTGATCGTAATAGATCATTACGAAGGGGTAGTTTGTTAATAATAGAGACATGAGATGGAGACAGAGCGAGACGAGAGAGAAAAGAGAGAGAGAGATAAAACGAGAGAAAAAAAGGAGAAGAGAAAGTCGCAGAAGCAGCATGCTGGCCTCGTCACTGTGACCTAGATTCCTTCTTTTTTCCCCCAGATTCCTGGTTTGTGAATGTTTGATTAATGCAGTAGCTGTAGTTACGCCACACACTTTTTCAATTAGGGAGAGCGAGCAAAAGACACACACACATACACACATACACACACACACACACACACACACACAAACACACACAGAGCAGCAGCAGCAAATGATGCTAAATCGATTTGGGAATATTCACATCCTGTTGGGAATCACAACCTGAGAGAGGTGGAAAAGAGAATTACAGTGTGTGTGTGTGTGTGTGGTTGTGGTTGTGGAGTTTAAACTACACACTATACACAGACATGATTAAAAAGAAGCCTTTTGTTATTATAATCCAAAAATATTCCTACCGACATTCCCAATGTATTCATTACGCTGTTTTCTTTTAAATCAGCTACAACTTTTAAAACACATCTGGATCTTTTTATTTTAGTTCTGAGTCATATCATTCCCAGTTTCCACTTCTTGGATTCATAATCCTATCTTTCTGGTTTAAATCGTTGCTTCCTCGTTTCCTCCCGGGACCTGGGATTCTCCTCAAATGGCAGCGGAAGCAACAAGAGAGGATGAGTTGAGTGATAGTCTTTTGATAGTCGTCTGTTTATAGATTCTCCTTCCTAATTTCCAAATTCCCACTTAGCGAGGCTTGTCGTCTACTTTGGCAAAGTTATGAGTAGATGTAGATGAGTCCTGGCTCAGGATGAAACTAGTTAGGTGGAATTAGAAAACCAGGAAATGGAAATTAGGAAACCAGACAGAGGGAATTAGGAAACTGGAAGGCAGGAATAAGAAAAAGGAAAGTGGGAATTTGGAAATTAGGAATGGTTTCTTCTTTCCTTCATCCCTTCCTTCCTTCCAGTTTCCTTATTTTGTGTTCTTGTTTTCCGAACTTTGCTTTCCCACTATTCTAATTTCATCCAATGGCTTTTATCCAAGGAGCCAGGATTCCTCTCCAAATGATGCCAATGGAAGCAACAGTTTTTTGGACTTTTTAGCACAAAAGAATGAGTTGATGACTCACATATCAAGAATGACATTTAATTGACTTCCATTCTTCCAATATTTCCTTTCTAGTTTTCAAATTCCTGCTTCCGGAATACCTGTTTTCTGGTCAACAGTCAACAGCCTCTTGCTTCCTGCATTTCCTACTTCTTAGGATCCTCCAGTGATCCAGCGGGAACTTTTTGATTGCTCATCATTAGCGGGTTAGTTGAGAGATTTACTTTTGATTTCCTTCCATTCATTGGATTGGATTATCATTCCTAGTTTTTAAATTCACAGGTCCTGGTTTCCTAATTCCTGTCTCCCAGTTTCCTAATTCCTGCTTTCTGCATTTCCACCTAATTCCACCTAACTCACTTCACCCAAGGAGCCAGGATTCTCAACGGAAGCATTAAGAAAATCAGAATAGTTAAATCAGAAGAGTTAAGAAAAGCTTTCGATCGACTTCCATTCATCCAATTCTCCTGTTTAGTTTTTAAATTTCTGCTTCCTGAATTTCTGCATTCTGGTTTGGAAATGAAGGTTTCTTGGTGTTCTAATACCTGCTTTCTTATTTCACAAGTCATCCACTCTGTTTTTCTAGTTTCCTTGAGACAGAATTCCTTTTCAATTAATGCCAGCGCAAGCATTTTATTTATTTATTTTGGTATGTTTGGAATGTGAGAAAAAATTGAGAACTTAAGTTCAGTTCTTCCTCCAGTTTTCCAAAGTCCACTTCCTGCACTCTTTAAGCGTTCATTGGATAATTAAGCGCTCTTAGCCTCCTAAATGTCCAAATAAAATGATTTTTATTTATTTATTTATTTTACAAAACCTGGATTTTCCTAATTCCATTGCCTAAGTACCAATTGTAATTCCACGTTTCGAGTTTCATCTAAAGGTTTTCTCTCCAAAATTATATGGCATCTCAGTATGAGAAACGAGTTTGAGGTCTTTCTGTTGACTTCTATGCATACATTTTCCTTCCTGCTTTATTATTATTATTATTATTATTATTATTATTATTATTATTATTATTATTATTATTATAATCTGCCCGCCTGTTCATAATTACACCTACGAAACACCAATGCGTGTGTGTGTGTGTGTTCGAGACAATATTGCTCAGCAGCCACACATTAATGCACGTGCATGTGCGTGTGTGTGTGTGTGTGTGTGTATGTGTGTGTGCGTGTCTTTGAACCCGTTGCCCTCCCCTCCTCCCCCTAAAAGCAGAGAGTTGGGATGCAAGCGCATCGGCTAGACCCCCACTGCACAGTCGCTATGGTTACGGCGCCGAGGAGACGAGCCCGTCTCCATGGTTACCCGATCGGGGTGCACATGCAAACACGGCGGGGCAAAATGGAGGAGTGAGAAAAAACAGAGTGACTTGGGTTTCTTTGTTTCCTCTTAGCTTCCTCTCTCTCTTGCACTTGCACACACACACACACACACACACACACACACACACACACACACACACAGCTGTTAATCTCATTCCAGCATGCTGAGGTTAAGGAAGGTAATCTCCAAACACCCGTTTTTTTAGACACTAGGGGACAGTGGGCTTACAGACACAGACACACACACACACACACACACACACACACACACACAGTGGCAGGAATGTAAGTGTGTCAGCTCTTCCATGATCCATGAAGAAAGCCAGACTGCAGGAGGCTGAGTGTGTGTGTGTGTGTGTGTGTGTGTGTGTGTGTGTGTGGGAAGACATCTTTAAAAGGCAGCTGCCTAACAGAAGACCACACTCACACTCTTAATATAAGAAGAGCTGACGCCATTCATTCCTTTTAACTGATACATCAGAGAGAGAGAGAGAGAGAGAGAGAGAGAATAAAAGAGGGAATGAGAGAGAAATGGGGAAAGGGAAAATGAAAGAGTGTGTGTATTCACCATGAGAGAGGTAGAAGGAGAAAGTAGGATAAAGAGAGAACAGAGGGAAAGAGAAAGGTAAGGTAGGATAAAGATACAGGAAGGAACATAAAAACAGCAAGAGGAAGAGAGAGAGAGAAAGAAAGCAAGCAAGCAAGAAAGAAAGAAAGAAGTGATAGAACAAGGGATTCTGAGAGGAGAGAAAGAGAGAGGGGATGAGTGAGTGAATGAGAGAGATCGAGGCAATGAAAGAACAAAAGATGAAGAAATTAGAAAAAGGGAAAAAAGAGAGCGAGATAACAAAGGAGGAAGGAAAAAATAAATATGGATTAAAACACACCAAGAGAGTGAGGGATGAAGATGGGGAAGAATTGAAGAATGAGAGGAAGGAAGATGAGAGAAAAAAATCTGAAAAGGAAAAAACTGGCATGTGAAAGAGAAAGAAAGAGAAAAAGACAAAAGGGACAGAATTAAAGACATAGAGAAAGAGAGAGGGCTTAAATAAGAATGATACAGAGAGAAAGAAGGAGAAGAAGGTGGGCAAGTGAAAGAGAGAGAAATAAAAAAACATGATGAATGAAAGAAGTGGAGAAAGAAAGAGCGGGATAGAGAGGCAAACCTATAAATGGGAAAGAATGAAGAAAGAAAGAAAGAAAGAAAGAAAGAAAGACAGAGAAAGGGAAAGAGATTAAGATAATGAAGGAAAATAATAGGCACTCCCTAACTAAGAGAGTGAGAGGGAGGAAAGAGGATGGAGAGAGTGGGACAGAGACAGAAACAGGAAAATAGGGAAAGGGGGAAAGGGAAAATGCGGAAAGGTAGACAGAGGGAGGGAGGATGAGGGAGACAAAGAGAGAAAACGAGGGATACCGATAGAGAGAGGAAAGAGTGATACTGATGATGGAGAGAGAAAAAATGTGAGCCATAAAGAGGGGCAACATTTGGCAGTCTTGGAGAAAGATGGGAGAAAGCAGAAATAGAGGGATAGAGAAAGGGATACTGATGGACGAAAAGAGAGCCAGAAGTAGAGAGAAGGACGACAGTGACTCAGACTGGCAGTTTGACTCGGTGAGAACCTCGTGTCCGAGAAACTCATTTTTAAATCCTTTGCCCTCCAACACACACACCCACACACACACACACACACACACACACACAGACACACACACACACAGACACGCACGCACACACACACACACACACACACACACACACACACACACACACACACACAGCCCAAATCATCCCGTCAACCCTCCCAACCATTCGGTTACCACAGTAACGGCCTGCGTGGTGCTGGCGGAGGATTGGTTGCCGGGGGTGACACACTTTCCAATCAGGCGTGTTACTGGGGTACAGAGAGCCCCCTCCCTATCAAACACACCGTGTGTGTGTGTGTGTGTGTGTGCGTGTGTGCTTTAAGAATGAGACAGACAGACAGAGAAAGAGAGAGAAAAAGAGACAGACAATGTGTGTGTGTGTGTGTGTGTGTGTGTGTGTGTGTGTGTGTGTGTGCGCGCACGTGTGTGTATCACTCATGGTAATATTTGGCAGTCTCGGCTCATCCTCCTGTAACACACATTCAGGATGGACTTGCTGGGATGGATTACCAAAGAGCAGACGATACCACACACACAAACACTCACACAGACACACACACACACACACACACACACACACACACACACAAAAACACACACAAAGGGAGATAGCGCCATCTATCTGACACACTTAATACAGGGTCTGAACAGGCTCAAGTGACTCCCATAATCACACACACACACACACACACACACACACACACACACACACACACACACACACACACACAAACAGAAGAACTGATGAGAACGAGAGCCAGAAAGATAAAATAAGAGTTATTAAAAA
>CM074976.1:30120540-30147173 GCA_037576825.1 Pangasius krempfi | reverse complement strand
TGTGTGTGTGTGTGTGTGTGTGTGTGTGTGTGTGTGTGAGAGAGAGAGAGAGAGAGAGAGAGAGAGAGAGACAGAGAAAGAGAGAGGCATAGGTTTAGGGAGGTAGGGAGAGAGACAGATCGTATTCTCTCACAAAGGAATGAAATATAGTGGGCAGTTGAGTGAGTAAATGAATGAATGAATGGGTGAATAAGTGAGTGAGATGGACAGTGAGTGAGTGAGTGAGTGAGATGGACAGTGAGTAAGTGAGAGAGTGAGTGAGTGGGACAGTGAGGGAGTGAAAGTAGACAGTGAATGAGAGAATGAGTAAATGACTGAGAGGGCTAGTGAGTGTATGAATGGGTGAATAAATGAATGAGTGAGTGTGTGAATGGGTGAATAAGTGAGTGAGTAAATACAAAAGTGTGTGAATGTATGTAAGAGCAGTGGATGAGTAAATTGAATGAGTGAGATGATAAGAGAATAGGTGAGTAAGTGAATTAGTTAGTGAGTGAATGAGTTAGTGAGGGAGTGGGTGAATGAATAATTGAGTGAGTGAGTAAGATATTAAAAGAATAGGTGAGTGAGTGAGTGGGTGAGTGAGTGAGTGAGAGGGACAGTGAGTGGGTGAGTGATTGAGTGAGTGAGTGAGTGGGTGAATGAGGGAGTGAGTGAGTGGGTGAGTGAGTGAGAGGGACAGTGAGTGAGTGAGAGGGACAGTGAGTGAGTGAGAGGGACAGTGAGTGAGTTAAAGGGACAGTGAGGGAGTGAAAGGGATAGTGAGTGAGAGGGACAGTGAGTGAGTGAGTGAGTGAGAGGGACAGTGAGTGAGTGAGCAGGGCAGTGAGTGAGTGAGCAGGGCAGTGAGTGAGTGAGTGAGCAGGACAGTGAGTGAGTGAGCAGGACAATGAGTGAGTGAGGGAGTGAGTGAGAGGGACAGTGAGTGAGTGAGCAGGACAGTGAGTGAGTGAGTGAGAGGGACAGTGAGTGAGTGAGAGGGGCAGTGAGTGAGTGAGAAGGACAATGAGTGAGTGAGTTAGTGAGTGAGAGGGACAGTGAGTGAGTGAGCAGGACAGTGAGTGAGAGGGACAGTGAGTGAGAGGAACAGTGTGTGAGTGAGAGGGACAGTGATTGAGTGAGTGAGAGAGTGAGAGGGACAGTGAGTGAGTGAGCAGGACAGTGTGTGAGAGAGAGGGACAGTGAGTGAGAGGGACAGTGAGTGAGTGAGTGAGGGAGTGAGTGAGAGGGACAGTGAGTGAGTGAGAGGGACAGTGAGTGAGTGGGTGAATGAATGAGTGAGTAAGTGAGAGGGACAGTGAGTGAGTGAGAGGGACAGTGAGTGAGAGGGACAGTGAGTGAATGAGGGAGTGAGAGGGACAGTGAGGGAGTGAAAGGGACAGTGAGGGAATGAGAGGGACAGTGAGGGAGGGAGGGAGAGGGACAGTGAAGGAGTGAAAGGGACAGTGAGTGAGAGGGACAGTGAGGGAATAATAGGGACAGTGAGTGAGTGGGTGAGTAAGAGGGACAGGACATAAAGGACATAATGTGAAGTTAATGCCTCTCTCTTTCAGGGAGGTGAATGAAAAGTGTGTGTGGTTTTATTTATGGGTGTTTCTGCTAAAATATGCCACTTTATATCCTTTTTTCCTCAACTGAATGATAAAGCGTAGTAGCGATTCAGGTCTCTCTCCCTCGCCAGATGTGACGATGACTCACTCTGTTTAGAAAGACAGGAGGGGAGAGAGAGAGAGAGACAGAGAGAAAGGGGGAAGCGAGGGGGCGGGGCGGGGGTGGGGGGCAGCTCATGGGAGAGGGTGGGAAATCAAATGATTAATCTGATGAAGCCATTAGAGGCACCTTCTGCAGAATACACTCCACCCAACACCAGCTGTGCTGAGCAGCTTCTGCCAGTGTGTGTGTGTGTGTGTGTGTGTGTGTGTGTGTGTGTGTTCAGAAACTTGAAGAGCAAAAAAGACAAAAATGTTTCAGGTGAAGAGATTAGGAGCATAGTGCATAGGGAACTCCAGAAGTATTGGCACCGTTCATTAAAATGAGTAAAAATTACTATATGAACAGGATAACAGAACATACGGGGATCCTTCCGACCCAGTCTCAAGTCTCTTGTAGACTGGAACAGGTTTCTTCATCTTGCCTGCAGCTCTGACTAGTTTCCCAAGTTGTGTATGTACTGACTAGCATGAGCTAAGTCATCTAGTTAGTTAGCTAGCCAGGTTTCTAGCCATGTTTCTCTGTAAACATTAACTACGTTGTGTATGTACTGGCTAGCACAAGCTAAACCGTCTAGTTAGCTAGCCATGTGTATGTACTGACTAGCATGAGCTAAGTCATCTAGTTAGTTAGCTAGCCAGGTTTCTAGCCATGTTTCTCTGTAAACATTAACTACGTTGTGTATGTACTGGCTAGCACAAGCTAAACTGTCTATTTAGTTAGCTAGCCATGTGAGGATTAGCTGTCTAGTTTGCTACATTAGGCTAAGTCTTTTTCATGAAGTTTAGCTAAACTAAGCTGAGACAAAGAATGTTATGGATGGCAAGGCCTTTGGTTTTTATAAATTATCCAACAAAATACATTGTAAGAAACCTATATAGGTTATCTTGTGCTCAAACACTGTACATATACACTGTACTGTATATCCATGGTCATTAAACACACAGTAAACGTGTGTTAGGGGCTTCCACAGCTCTCTGTCTCTCCTAGAGAATTACAGTGAAGAAACGAATGAGAAAAGAATTAGGATTTCCCATTGGGGATAGAAAGAGAGAGAGAGAGGGAGAGAGACAGCCTCCAGCTAGCATAAAGCCACAGCTGCAGAAATAAGGAGGGAGAAAGACGGATAGCGCACATCAGCATCACGGTCAACAGGGAAACACGTCTTCATGAGCCAATCATGTGGGTGAAAGAGGAATGCTGCGTTTATCCCCTTTCTCATGAACAAGTTCAGGTCCCTTACTAAACAGCTCCATATGCCTGAGTGTGAGAGGAACAAAAGCAGGACAGATGAGACGAGCGAACCAGCTGCAGGATTGCAACATTTCAGCTTCGTAAGGGAGAGAGAAAGAAAGAAGGAGGGGAAAGGTGTAATGTATTTAGCAGAAAGTGCAGCAATAAACGCTCAGGGTTTATAGATGCCTGGTTGGTGGAATGTGAGTGCTATAGTTTGAAGAAGAAAGATAAAGTTCAAATAGATATGAGTGAAAAGGTGATAGAAATGTAATAAGTGAGTGAGAGAATGAGTGAGGGAAATAATGAGATACTGAGTGAGTGAAATAATGAGTGAGTTTTTATTAAAAGTCACTTAATATAAAAATATTAAGATATCGGGTAGGTGACTGAAACAATTTGTGAAATAATGAAATAGTAAGTGAAAGAGTGAGTGAATGGGTGACGGAAATATTGACAGAGTCGTGAGCGAATGAGATGTAAACAGTGAGTGAGTGAGACACTGAGATCCTCAGTGAGATAGCGAGATAGCGAGGGAGTAAATGAGCAAGTGAGTGAAGAATCATTTTCACACAGGGATTATAATATTGCCAAGAAAGATCCATCATCCTGTATGAAGAAATAAGCTACATATATGTGTTCAGAATATTCCTCCATATAAATAAAATATGTTTGTGATATTTAGTCGGTATTGTACGTTCTTTACATTCTGGGAAAGGAGAATACTAATATTAAGTGTAAGCTTTGATAGCATGCCTCCTTCATTTTTGTCTTTTCTCTTTTCGGGGTTTGTCCGCAGGGTGAAATCAGATCAGGAGTGGGAGAGATGGACAGAGAGAGAGAGAGAGAGAGAGAGAGAGAGACGGGGGGAAATGCAAAAAATGTCCTCACATTTCACATTTCTGCTGATCATCCATCATTTTTGCGAGCCCGAACCTCAGACTGCTAACCATGAAAGAGGAACCGGCGTTGCCTGAGGAGATAACTGTCACCGGCACTGTGGTGAGTAAATGAGATGGGGAATGAACTCTATACGGTTCGTCCCTTCGAGAATGAGCGAGTGTATTGGTGAATAATATGAAAAGGAATGAATGCGCAGCTACATTAGTCATGTGACAATAATCAGTTACACAATATATACTATATGTAAGGAATAAAATGTTTGGGGGTGTGCTGTTATAGGAAAATAATCAATGACAAGGAGGTGAATGTTACCGTCACCAACCCTAACTTGATTATTTTCCAATAACCCACATGTCCTGAAGTGTTTTATTCCTCACGTACTGCAGCAATTTGTCCAATTACAGTTACATTTAATGTTGTGGAACTTCTTTTATCACTTACGTTATAGCAGCTCCCTAACAGCCTCACTTTTTTTTCTCTCTTGACATTACAGTATTAAGACAAAAAAAATGCAGCTTGTTATGTTACAGAGAAACCAAAAAAGTGTCAACTACTCTCTCCTGAAGCTGTCGGAAAACCTAAATTCGCAGCTGTTCCTCTGAAAAGCGCTGACACTGGAGACTCCTTCCATTTAGTTAAATGTAAATAAGCTTCTCACAGAAAACTTCACCATATCAACAATTCAAAAATCACATCTGTAAAATCACACGTCCTCGTGTTACTATAGAAATGTGTTAGAACCAGCGCATTAAAAGAAACCTGTGGTCTGCAGCTGCGTGACTGTCAGAGCTGCCTTTATAGAAAATAAACCAATACTTTCTGACCAATGAGAATCGAGAATTCTGGAACATCCATCAAGCACAACAGTGTCATCCAAGACACGTAATATACTCAGACGCGTGTGCGCTTGTTTGTGCCAGTACTTCTGAGCGCAGTCATTTCTGCATCTAATATCAGATGCAAATTAGCGATTGGCGCGTTGCCATGGCAGCCGCGAGCAGATGCGATTGGTCGATCACTCAGCGGGAGAGAGACACACGGCTGTTTCATTAACCTTCACGCAGCCTGGCCTTTAGTTTAATGAGCTCTGAATATATTCCTTCCTGCAATAAGATGCAAGATGCTGGGAGGGCACACTGCATGAGTTTACCTCTGATTACCCGCACACAAAGCGACGAGATATGCCTCCGAATAAAAAAAATGCAGTAAATAAATCGGCGCCAAGTTAGTCAGGACGCTTTGAGGTTTAAAATTATCACCATGTTATTTTGTCCTGTGAAGGTTACAGGACAGACATGACTCCTAATTTGAGTTTCATCTTTTTGTGTGTGTGTGTGTGTGTGTGTGTGTGTGTGTGTGTGTCTGTGGACAATTTACTTCAGCGACAAGTTTCTTTTCCTCCTCGAGCATGGACAAAAGGTCACACGACCAAAAATAGCCACTTCACGCCATGAGTTTCAGTATTGTAAGTAGTTTTGGAAGTCACCTAGTCAGCAGCACGACTAAGCAAAAGTCCTCTTTGACCTTCAGCCCAACACCATACCCTTAATCACACCATCCATTAATAATCCATTTCCAGAATAATTTTACCTGAATATGTAAATGGCTTCAGTGATTGAGTAGTGATTTCTACATGGTTCTCTCCTCACTGAGCCTTGGTGACTTATTGGTGTCTGATACGTGCCAAAAGTTGACATGTGACAAGAGGTTTAGGTTTGACCAAAATAACAAAAAGATTTTTTTTTTTACCCCGAAACTACTGGTTGTATGGAGAATTTAAAATCTCACTCGACATTGGTACAGTGAATTTCCAAATCGGAAAAACAATTGTTGTAGTTTATATAAGGAATAATAGGAAAATAATCAAGAGCAGGGAGCAGGGTTACTGTTACCAATCCAAGGTTGATTATTTTCTTAAAACAGCAAGTGTTTATTCCTCTTATATCACAGCAATTTGCCAATAATTACAATTTCTATTAATTAAAGAATGACACGTTATGCTTTTTTGTGCATTTTTAGTTACCTGTCATGTTGTGGAACATCTATGAAACAAGTTAGTTCCTGTTCTCACTTACATTTTAGCAGCTCTAAACAGTCGATCCTTCAACAGCATCTATTTTTTTTCTCTCTCTCTTGAAGCTAACAAGACGGAAAAACATGGCATATTACCAAGAAACTGCTCTGTCGTGAAGACTTTCCCCATGGTGGAAAACTTCTAACACTGGAGACTCCTTCCGCAAATGCGAAATCATCTCCTTACAGAAAACCTCACCAACACATGCATTAATACAAACCTGAGGTTTGCAGCTGCACTACTGTCAGAGCTGCTGTTATAGAAAATGACTCAACACCTTCTGACCAATCAGAATTGAGAAATCATCAGCACTGTGGTGGAACCTACATGTGATAATGATCCGTCTCCAGTTTAAGAGTATCTTCTCTTGGGTGATACCTTTGGTTGTCAGCTATAACTGTAATCGCACTAGTATCAGTCGTCAGTTGTGCCGCCTTTACGATTGTTATCATGACTTGAGTATAGAATGATAAGGTAGCATTTTGCTCCCACACGTCTCAGATTCAGGACCAGCTGTGAGACTCGTTGATGCTGCAGAGACGCCAGATGATTTCACCAAGGAGCATGCTGATTATGTAGAGCGTTGCATTGTGAATTTATCACCACTATACCGGAAACAGTACTAAAGATTATTTATATTGCTAGACTGGTAAAAGCCTCAACATTATGAGGCTTCATCCATTAATGAAATGCACACAAATGAACATTCGCAGACAAAATTGTCAGCGTGGCATCCGTTGCCTGAGGGCTCCAAGGTATTGCTTCATTTACTTGCCCTCGAGCACGGAGTGCCCACTCAGCCTCGGGCTGTTAGTCAGCAACTGAAGTACATTTCCCATAATGCACAGCCCACCGTCATGTCCGAAACCTTGTTATATGAGTTAATTTTTTTCCCCTTTAAATTCACTGTAGTGCGAGTTTTTCACACTTCAACCAAAACTGACAGCAACGAGACAGTTTATGAATTTAGGCTGTTCATCCACCTTGCAAATTTTAAATCTCATTATCGCTCATTTGGTAGGATCAGATGACCTTTGTCGCCTTTTCTTTAATAACTTTGTGAGTTTTTATCATACGAATTTGATGAGAACATTATAGAATCTTCATTTTTCCAAAGTTACCACCTGCAAATGATTAATTAAGATAATTATACAAGAATTCGCCTATCCTTAACATCCTCAGGCCATTAGCGTGAAAGTTAGCTAACCACATTGTGTGTGTTTGCTAATTTGAGGCAAAAATCTCAACCGTTACTCTTTTTTAAGAGCAAAATGCAACCTGTAGGACAAGAAAAGTCAGCATCTTTACTTTCTGTTTAATTGTTTAATTAAAGGTGACTTACGAAGAGAGTTATATGACGGCTTTTCCTCAAACTTTATTCACACAATCCTGATTCCTGATTCTGTAAAGATCATCTGTTCACGTTCATTTTGCCACGAACCAGATAACGTCTGAACCGGTGTGTGTAGGGCGGCAGGTGGTGGGATTCAGAACGAGTACTACATGCTATATATTTGGCTAGTTATAGTATAGTATAGTATAGTTATGGTGTATTATTTAATTATTTTATTTACCTGTTCAATTTATATAGCATCTTTCTAACATCTAAGGTTGCATTACTAAATATGTAACACAAAATAATATTTAAAAAAAACAGTCTTGAGGTGTGTCACACCACTGTGGAGTGCATTGTGTTTAAACATTAAACAAAAAATTCTAACTTTTGTTTTGCGAAAGTCAATCAGAATATGAAATTTCCTGTCCAGGTGGCTGTTGATTTGTCCTCCTCTGCTACGACAACTTGAACTCTGAAGTGTGAAGAACGTCTGTTGTATCTAAAGAAACTAAAGATGTCGTCCATTTCGATTTCATATCTGCTAACATCGTCTATTGCAGAATACAGAAACTAAATGTTTATACCTAAATATACCTTTTATACTAAAATGTGTATAAATTTTTATATATCTGAGAGTCAACCATGTGGATTTAGGCTCCATGCGAATTTTTGATGGCGCTGTTACTGCAAAAAAAAAAAAAAAAGACGAAAACAAAGAGAGGTGGATTGTTTTTTTTTTTCATTTCTGGTTAGTCCATTAATGATGCTGTAAAGAAAGGTTTCTCAGGGTCTGAAAAAAAAATTCTTTTCCCAAAACTTTACAGTTACGTGGTTCAAGATTCTCCTTCTTCCCCACTATGCATACACACGCTGTTTTGTTCTCACACACACACACACACACACACACACACACACATTCTTTCGTCTCATTGTCTGTCATTCTCACTCTCTTAGCCAACTTTTTAGTCACTTTCTCCCCCCTCCCCCTCACACACACATCCACCCACACAAAGGTCTTAAGAGTGGTGTCTCAGCCTTCAGGCTATCCAGATAAAGGAATAGAAGCTCTTTGTATTCCTCTGTTTGCTTCTAAAGGAACGCATTCCTCACATTCCTCAGCCTTAAGTGCGACCTCATCACTGCCTGTAGTGTGGCTGCTCGCTACCCACGATGCTCTGGGTGAGAAACGCATTGACAGCTGGGGAGAAAAAAGACACCACAGTGCCAGTGGGCATAACACTGTATAAAGGGAGGGGATTGTATAGGAAGCTCAGTCATTACTGTCCCTACAGAGACTTACACAGGACTGGGAAAAGACCATACACACACACACACATCTCACAGAGGCACTGAACAGAGTTTACAATGGATAAGTAAGCATGAATATGAACACTGTGACTTTCATTCATCTTCGCTAAGCACTTTATCCCGGTCAGGGTCCCCGCAGATCCCGGGAACACTGAGTGTGAGCCGGGAATACATCCCAGACTGGATGCCAGTCTATTGCAGAGCGCCACACACACACACACACACACACACACACACACTTAGGGGTGATATACAGTATACTCCACCTACTGGCATGTTTTTGGGATGTGGGAAGAAACCATAGATCGCTGAGGAAACCCATGTGGACACATTAACAGAATGTGAAGCTCCATACAGACAGTTAACCGAGCCCAGGATCAGACTGGAGACCATGGAGCTGTGAGGCAGCAACGCTACCTATTGCACCAACGTTTCTTCCCTATTGCTAGCTGATCAAATGAACCCAAAGGGGAATCACAGATGCGACTGATTCGCTCAACAAGAGAGAAGTGAATCTTGGCCTTGACTTAAAGTATTCACTGACTCAAGGCAGTTGCAAATGTGAGTGCCAAAAGTTACAGATATTACAGAAACTCATACAGATAAACATATAACATAAACCAAGTAAAATCTAGAAGTGAAGCTCATCAGCAGAAACTGAACAAAAGGAATGACTCATTGCACTGCAGTAATGATACACATTCATTCACTTTAGTGACTCATTCAAAAAGACTGAATCATTCTTTAATGAAACATGTCTACTAGGAACCAACATTGCCTTGATGGTGAAAACAAGTTCCTAACTTTCTGAAAAGGTTTCTGGGTTCAGGAACAGAAGATGATCACCTTATAAGGAGTTATGGCTGCAGCTTGAAAAGATTTTTCATTCATCTATGTGAACTGTCTAGTAATAGTGGGTCAAACAATGACAGCTGAGAATGTCAATACAGATCCCTCGTGTAAAAATTGGTATAAACCAACTCAGAAAAAGTGATTGACAGGTATTAAGGCTAGGATGAGAAGCAGGGTTGGGTGTCCGTTTATAACTGTTCATATGGCTTGTTTTTCCAGTACCAGGTGTTGAACATACTGTGCCAAAGAAAAGATTTTAATCAGATCCTAATGCTTGCTGGGAATCCACTTGTTTGAGAACTTTCTGAATCAAAACATTGTTTTTTCGTCTTAGCTGTTGGCGCCGCAGTACCCTCGAACAAGCCGCATAACCCCGCGCTGCTCTCCGCGATTGCTTCACTGTCAACTATAAATGACTCTGGACTCAAAATGTCATCATTAATCATCTGTCTGTGAAAGGGTTCGATTGTTTCCTGAAACAAAGACATTTAATCCAATTTGACGTTTCACAATAGATACTGTCATAGAGCAGATTAATAAAACGTCCGGAAATGGACAGAGAGCGAACTAGAGATGCCTGCAGCGAGGAAGAATTTCTCAGAGCAAAGGAAACGAGGATCACATCAGCTTACAGGGAGCTTAGACGCAAACATACTTTCTGTTCACGTTGTATATCTACAGGCAGCTTGTTTCGCTTGTTTTGTTCTGTAGCACACATAGCTACCATACAATAACATAAAGAGTGTCACTCACACTCGCCATGAGCAATGTAAGGTAAGACTGGTGAATAGCGCAACATCAAAGCCATAAAAGAAAGATGGGACTCTAGATACAGCACCAAAGAGGCTGCTGAATATAACCTGATTATGATTATGATTATGATCTGAGATGATGAATGTAGCATTAAACGTACATAGAAAATGAAATAATGTCTGAGTACAATAATATAAGAGCTTGAAGCTTATACTTTGAGGCTTTTACAGAGAATACAGTTTGTCATTTATTCATCTATGTCGTGTATCCAGACCTGCTGGCTAGACCTTTAAAACGATCAGACGTTGAAAGAGAACTAATGGTGATGCCACGAGAAAACAGAGCAGAAAAGAGAAAGACAGAGATACATGAGGGGGGAAAACAGGAAGTTTGGGACCATTGGGCAGCTCACGAACCTTGAAGACTGATGAATAGACTGAGGTACAGTGGGGGAAAAAAATCAGACTCCAGACTCCAGCACAACGTGTATTGTTAAATTTTCAGTTCTGTTTTGTTGTGCTTTTGCTAACAATGAGCCTCATTTATTATACTAGATTACGAACACATTTATTTGTAAATCGTTCGATATACACAAGAAATGTGGTGTTCTGAAAATGCAGCTAGTTTGTAAAAACATTTGTATTCTACAATTGCTCCTGAGTTTGTGTAAATTTACATATAATGTGACACTAAATTGAACCTCGACTGGTTCTCTGCGAGGTGTGCCTTTCGTGGAGTTTTGTGGGTGTGGCTAAATGTAAATGTGTAAAAAGTACGAGGAAAATCAGAATCGCTTAATTCACCAAATGTACACGTACACAGGAATTGGTAGATCTGTGTAAGACCACTTTAATAACTGAGAAAAATCTGGCAGAAATTTCTAGTTTAGTTTGGCCTACGAAAATAACATTTACACACAGATTTACTAACTTGATAAATGACGCCCTTTGTCCCAACAAAACTCTAGAACGTCATCAGGAATAAGATTAAATATTTTACAGAGTATAAGACAAAAACTAAAAGATTTGAAAAGATTCTTATCAATTACTTGCTAGTCTCCGCCCACAGGCCTTACAGGCCATCTGATATCCTTTGTACACTTTTCTGGCCACAAGCTTCGGAATCTTGACGGTTGCAGTCTGATTGGCTTTATGAACTCTAGTGTATACCATGTGATGTTTTTTAGCGGGGAAACAAATTTATTAAACCCATGACACTATACATTTTTGGAGCAAGATATAGTCACTGAACTGACAAAATTTCTTAGAATCCCATTTTTTTAAGTCGATGCTTTTTTTCTTACAGACAAAATGTACCAGACGCAAACGCAAGAGGTCTGGCCTGCGAGCCTAGTGAGGAATCACACGGCTATGGGTGAGACACGGTTTCTTTTCAAACACACAGATTGTTGTTTCTTTCTTGCCATTCAACACCATGACCAAATCATCGACCAGAGAACGTGGCTGCTGCTTTCCGAGCCACTTTTATAAAAAAACGAACTCTAACGAGTAATGCATACAAATCACGCTATCTGCAAATTAATCCATACCGCTCGCTATTTGGCTTTTATCCCACCGCTCTTAAGTTGTATTAAGACCAACATAATGAGCTGCTATAAGCAGCCGGTTAATGAACACGCTTTTATTTGCATAAACTGCTGCTCCTGTATGTAATCATTTCCAGTGACAGCTCTTAACGCAGGAAGGGTTTGATGCTACACGCCATTTCAGGAACTTGAGCGATGCAAAACAGGCTAAAAACAGAGAGGGAGAGAGAGAGAGAGAGAGAGAGAGAAAGCCCCTTCTTGTTTCTATGGATACCAGTCTTCCTGCTTTCCCATGGTCTTTTGGAGGCGTGTTAATGTTAACTAACGCAGGCCATCTTCTTCTCCTCTGGTCTTCATTTTCTGCTGTGTTTTTGGGACACAGCCATGGCATTCAACAGGCTATTTGGGTCTTAGAGACAGAGAGAGAGAGAGAGAGAGAGAGAGAGATAGAGAGAGAGAGAGGCGTTTAGGGTGAACGCACTAAATTGTCCATATTACTGATGACGCACGAACACATAACTCATGAGGACATGGTTGGAGAGATGCACAGGGTTTACTAATGGCCAGATTTGTCCAAAGGAGTGACTGAAAGATCCTTTAAACTGAATAAGATTTAAGTCAGACAGACAAACAGACAGACAGACAGATGGATAGATAGATAGATGGATAGATAGATTTGTGTTGTTTCTCAAGTCCTATCCATTTGTATACTTATATTTTTTGAAACCTGGTTCGTTTTTTTGGGCTCCTGTCCACACCAAAATGCAATTTTGGGTCACTGAAAATAAATCTTTTCGAAAAAGGTGGAGGACTTTATTTATCATGACTGCTGAAACTGAGATTTTGAATAAGACCCGGACAAACACTTCGTATTCAGGTTTAACATTAAGCAGCAGTTCCACCTCATCCTCAGTTCCTTAGCTGGTGTTTCTCCACGCATTTGATCTTCTCTACCGCAGCTCTTAACGTTACTGTCGAGGCATTTAACATAAAGAGTTTAAGATGGCTTTCGTGCTCATGTGTGTGTTTTTTTAAATCATTTGTGCATTTTCATGTGGACATCTCGTGTGGAGATGTTTTAGAAAATGTTGATCATGTGGATGGGAATTGTATTTGAAAATGTAGGTGAAAAACTCACTGTTTTCAAAAATATCCATGTACATGTGGATGGGGGCATTAGTCTGGTTTCTGAAGCATAAACCTCAAAAAAAAAGAGGTTTTTAAAGAGGTTTATTGTTAATATTTATATCAATAGTGTTAAAAATAACCATTTTAAAAAATATATTTGAAATTGATAAGTTTACTGGCCAAATTGAAGCATAATGAATGCCTACTAAAGTTTTCTTAACTAGTCATCTAGCTGTTTTTGTGCCTTTCTACCTAGCTAGCACTTTCTAAACTAGCATGGTAGATTATTTAGTTAGCAAAAAAGACATTTCGTTTCATATCAAATCTGCCAGAATGGCAGTTTTAAGAATAATGAATTCAATGAAATTCAATGAAAATTGAAGACAGACAACTAAATTCCTCACAGTACAGCAGACGAAAGAAATAAGTAAAGGTTCGAAATAAGGAATGTGTCCCAAACTCTCAGTTCACTTTAATGTTCATTTAAGGAAAATTGAGTGTTGTGAATCTTTAACTATAGTTCAGATTTTTTTTTTTTACTGCTAATGATCGTGAAATCAATGTCGATGCAAGAGCAACAGCATTTCCAGCTTCAAGTAACATGACCTTGAGTAACATCTGTCTGTGATTTCAGCTTAAAACCATGCCATGTTGAGTGAGAACAGTCAGCCAGTGCCAAGTTCTTGCAAATACCACCTCAAGAATTCCATTGTCAGCCTGGCCAAACCCACAAAATGTGGAGCTCATTGATACCAACTTGACCGCGACCCCAGCATTTTAAACTAAACCTTGGCACTGAGCTGTACTATTCAATTCAGAGATGCCAACCATCCAAAACCTGAACAGTAGCAAATGCCAAGCTAAGCAAAGCCAACCACTAATATCAGTATATTACCATAAACAGACCTAAAATGTCACCTCCTACAGCGTCCGAGGGCTTTCCTACAGCACAGATTTCCAGTTGTAACGTATTCAAACGAGCATCATATCCAGTAAGGACCACCGGCACGGTGCCAACACGAGTTTTTTTTTTTTTTTTTGTGAATACACAATTTAAAAGCCACAGATTGGAGATCCAAGCCTCCAAACAGTAACCGAGTGTGTATAGATGTGTGTGTTGTCTTTGGAGTTGAGCTAGGTTTGGCGCTAAGCCCGGAATCTGTGTATCTCGCTGAATATAATAGCAGACGCTGGGCAGAATTATTTTACCAAAGGGTACAATTATTGAGAGTTTGAAATACCTTTGCAGTATTAAATGAGCTACATAGCATGGACCTCAAACCCAAAGCTGCAGCTAGTCCTAAAAGAGAAGAATATACTAAAATAAAGAATCAAATTTTTATAGAGTGAGGTACTGTTAGTAACAAAATACAAAGTACTTTGTTTAGGCATCTGCAATGGATTTTTTTCTTTCGCCGAGTACTTTTGACTTTAATTGGAATACCTTCACTTCACATCAACCCAATGCTACGGTAATCTTCAACTGTCCAGTTTGAGAGAACCTGTGCCCAGTGTGGCCTCAGATTCCTGTCTTTCTCTGACAGGAGTGGAACCTGATATGGTCTTCTGCTGTTGTAGCCTATCCACCTCCGGTTTTTGCATTTTTGTGCATTGTGTGATGCTTTTCTGCTCACCACGGCTGTAAAGAGTGAGTACCATAGTACCATAGCTCAACCCAGTCTGGCCATTGTCCTCTGCCTCCTCTCATCAACCAGACATCTCTGCCCACAGAACTACCTCTCAGTGAATGTTTTTCGTTCTCCGCACCATTCTGTGTAAACTCTAGAGACTGTCGTATGTGAAAATCCCAGGAGATCAGCAGTTTCTGGAATACTCAGACCAGCCCCAACAACCATGCCACATTTAAAGTCACTAAGATCACATTTTGTCCTCAAGCTAAAGTTTGATGTGAAAATGAACTAAAACACTTAACCTGTATCTGCGTGCTTTTATGCATTGCGCTGCTGCCACGTGACTGGCTTCCTTCAAGGAGTTAAGTGAAGAAATTGAAGCTGTACTTCATCTTTTACCAGAGGATTTTATTTAGACGGGTAATTGCACTTTTATTCAAGTGAAGAATGTCTGTACTTTTACCTCCTGCATTAACAATGCATTGGGAGCACTCCTACTTTAAGCCGCCTTAGTGGAAACATAATTCAGCAGCTAAAGGACTAACAAAATGACACTCAAGATGCACAAGAATCCAAAAGGTCCCACTTAAGTCTGCAGGGAAGTGTGTGAGAACCTGCTTGAGGCCTAATAAGGACTTAAAGTCCAGGTTTAGACGAGACAAAGCACTGAGAGATAATTAAGAATCTTAATTATTTACATGGTTAACAAAAATCAGTGGCTTTATTTTCCTGTGAATTTCTAATCGTCTCAGGACATGCTGTCTCTTACAGCGAGGGAGCCATTGTGCAAAATTGTGCCAAATTGTGTCCAAATTACGGGTGTAACACAGTGACTGTATCTGTATCTTATCTGTGTAGTGCTCCTAATATGTATCTGTATTCAGATTTACAACCAAAGTGTAATCCCTATAATAATAGTTACAGTGTAATCCCAATAATAATAATGAATTATCTCATATGCTGAATTATGTTTTATGCTCTACATTTTACTTATTCATCTCTATTCGTTTGCGGCGTGCATGTAATGTTCTTTATTTACTCCGTTCATGCACTGCGCTGGAGTAATATCATCAATACAGCATCTCTCTGGACTGACAGTCCATTATCTCTCAATACAGAGCCTCAGAGCCACTTAGCATGATGAACAACAGTCAATTAATTTACCTACGCCTCTTCGCTCAGACTGTCACACCTGTGCAGTCTACGCTCCATCCATCCATCCATCCGTCCATCCATCCATCCATCCATCCATCCATCCATCCATCCATCCATCCATCCATCCATCCAAAACGCCACCACAATGCACACAATCTTATGATTGACAAACCATATCCATAAATTCTGCCTGTCTCTGTCCACATATTCATTCCACCCATAGATCCCATCCATCCACCCATCCATCTATCCATCCACCCATCCATCTATCCATCCATTCATCCATCTATCCATCCGTTCATTTATCCACCTTTATTTTAGTCACTACTCTTTCATTCAGTACGTCCGTCTATCCATGTATCCATTTATTCATTCCATCCATCCATTCATTATTCATTACATGTATCAGTCCACACATCCATCCATCCATTAATCTATCCACTGTTCTTTCATTCAGTCCATCCATCGTGTAGCTGCTATCCTCGGAAATAAAAATCACAATATTGTATTTTTCCAGTATAATGCAATATTGTATCCATCTCTCCACCCACCATGTATCCACTTATTCTTCCATCCACCCACTCTTCTATCTATCTATCTATCTATCTATCTATCTATCTATCTATCTATCTATCTATCTATCTATCTATCCAAAAAAAAAAAAAAAAGCCACTAGAACTGCTAGTCACATGTTGAAGCCCTGGACCTTCTTATGTTTTTTTACAATTTAATCCTTATTGCTGCCACAAATCAATCAAAATAGCAATTAAACCTGTTCCTTTCTTAGATTATCACATTTTAAAGCGTTTAAGATGAGGCCAATTAGACCAAAATGCTAAAATAATGTATAGGATGTTAAAAAATATGCCTGGCAGTGTGTGGAGCATTTCCATGAAAAATGTTTAACAGCATTACGAATTTCTGTGATTTTTTTTTCATGATGTTAACAGACAGCTGCTACCTTCTGAAAGAAAAATCCCCGTAACAATTTACTCCACTACAGTGTATTGTCACGAATAAACTTTAGAATTCTTCCTGCAGTTATTTTTAGTTTTATGTCCTGAAACCATGAAGCTGACTGATATCGAAAGATTATGATCTAAAACTTATGTATATCATGGGCTATTTTTAAATACATTAATAGAGTCATTTTTACAGAGCTTCTTGTTCAGTTGTGAAATGTTTCCTTCAATACCAGATTAGTACAAAGAAAACACACACACACAAACTGGCTGTTTGCGAAAGACGCAAATGTGTGTGATGATATGCGCTCATGTGAAATGTCAGAGAGAGAAAAAACGAGAATGAGAATTTGCATTGGATTTACATTCGGGTGTGTGTGTGTGTGTGTGTGTGTGTGTTATCAGTCTGTTTTACTGATAAACATAAACCTGAGCACTGCAGGTGTTCCCTCTGTGGCCCACATTAACACCACAAACACACACTTTGTAGATGAACTGCACATCACCCCCAACACATCTGCTCTTATTTGAGCACAACGTCCTCCTTCATCTCTTTAAAATGCATCTGAAACGTCAAATATCAAAAAGTGGCAGCTAATAAAATTATTTTAATTAAAAAAAAAATCATTAATATAAAAATAGTTATCAGTAGTCCAGTGTTAAAATAATGCTGAAAAAAGTTTAAAATAAATTTAATAAATTAAAAAAAATAAAATAAAATAAATTGAATGAAGTGGGTTTAATGGGAGGTTTAAGGTGTTAAGTGTTTAAATTGAATATAAGATATTAATAAGATAATAAGATATTAATAAAACAACATGGCAATATAAATAAACATGCATTAAAACCATGAAATAAAAAATAAATGGGAATCAGCAATGAACCATTTATGCTGTTATGGCAGACAAATACATAAATAAATAAATAAATAAATAAGTTTCCAGGGCCACTTGTTCACTTGGGTTGTGTCCCAATCCACAGTAACTGTGTGTGTGTGTGTGTGTGTGTGTGTGTGTGTGTGTGTGTTACAACACTGCCACCTGGCGGCAGAATGTCTGCATCAGGTGAAAAATAAAGAAAATGATGAACCTACTCAGGGAAGGTTTTACACCACTGCAGCCTCCTACATCTGAGGTTCTGCATTTTGAGATTTCACACTTTCATGGACTTAGTATGGGCCTTCAGGAGGCCCCTGAAAACTCAAGCGGGCCCCAGGCGATTACTGCCTACCCTGTCCCGTAGCGACGCCTCTGGTGACTGGCTTCTTTCTTGCTTATCACCTCAGGAACTCATCCACTGGACCGTGAAAATGCAGCTCTGACTCAGTGTGCAGCCGTGAACTCAAGCCGAGTCTTCTTTGGCCTCCTTTAGTTCAGACATAGTTTTTCACTCCAAACCGTTACGGAAAATGGACGTTCTCTGGCTTCTCTTTCCTTTTTAAGATTTCCTTTCATCGACACACTTTTGTGGTTATCAGTGTTACTTTTTTATTCACTTATCAAGCTCCGGGTTAAAAACAGTTCTGACCTGAATAACAGCTCATTGGTTCATTTCTAAACGTATTTTACGTTCATTGGCTTGTGTTCTGTCTATCTGTAGGTATAAGAGAGAGAGAAAATCCTCTAGAGCTGGAAAACACCAGGAGAACGTTTAACTTCAAATTCTGTAGCACAATAAGAACGTCAATGACTGTGCTATCATTGTGTGTCAGTGTATCACGTTGTGTTACACACACACACACACACACACACACATATCCTTCACTTCAAATCTGCGCTGGCTGAGGGCCTGCTAGTGGCCAGGGCCCTGGGGTGCAACACAGGAGTTTACTCTCGGCACAGCAGTGACCCTGACATGCTGGTGTGTGTAGTTATGATACGAGTGTGTCTCAGGAGCAGCAGCAGTGTATTGTTGGTGTAATAATAATAATAATAATAATAATAATAATAATAACAATAGTACTCGAGATGTTCAGGAGGTGGTTGTAATGGCGGTCAGGTTGGAGTCTCAGCTCTCAGCAGGGTGCGCGGTGGCATCGCACTCTTCGAGCTCCATGTCTCATTCCGGCTAACCGGCAGGCAGTGGTTACCAGGGCAACGGTGCAGAACGAGCCACCAAAGCACAATAACACACCGTCATAAGCCATCGTAATTCTTAGTAATAATAATTCGTGATAATGAATAATAATAGTAATAATTGACTTGTTTATTTAGTCTGGAGTAAACCGTGTGCATTATGATGCAAAAACTGCAGGCTGTACACCTGAACCGAGCTAATGATCAAATCGGAGTCAAACTTCTCTGCAAATAGGGCCTATTTTCCTCAAGGCATTTTTTTTCCTCCCTGTAGAGCAAAGTCATGAAATTTTCATGTGAAATGTGTGGGTTTTTTTTTGTTTTTTTGGCACTTCACACACGGTTCACATCATCGTGTATGTGGTCAGAACTTCCTGTAGCCAGGCAGGAAGTGACGAATTCTGGACAGGGATTTAGATCTATTGGGAAAATGTTTAGGTTTAGGATATACTTTCTTGAAATCACACTGGAACAGGAAAAGAACGTTATTAAGTGATTTTGTTCCCATTTCAGTTACGTTCCATGAAGAATTTTGTTCGTTATGAATACATTTATGATCAGACGTTCCTGACAAGTCCATTTTTTAATGAGAGGAGACGTCTATTAATCATTTATGAAAGGAGTCTCCAGTGTAAGCAGTAAAGTAACATGATGAACTGTTTGTTTTTTTTTACTTCAAGAGAGAAAAAAAAGAGGGTCCAGTGAGGGAACGATTGTTTACAGCTGCTTTAACGTAAGTGATAACATGAACTAACTTGTTTCACAGATACTCCACAGCATGAAAAGTAACTAGAAATGGATAAAAACTATGTTGTTGTACTTTATTTAAAAAAAAAAAAAGTAATAATTGACAAAATTCTGTAGCATAAGCTGAATAAAACACTTCTGTTAGTGGAGTGGTACAAGTACTCTGCTTCATCACCCCACTCCATCGTTGATTATTTTCCCAGAACAGCACAACGAAAGGGTTTTATTCCTTAATTATCGAACGAATATCCTTTGGCGTCTCTCTGAGCCTCACACGCACTAAGCGAATACTTTCTTTTAATTATAATCTCCCATTTTTACAACACTCAGTTAGATCTAAACTGTATGGTAGGGAATTATTGGCTCCTTTAAAACACACACACACAAACACACACACACACAATAAATCCAAACACACGTTTCATCAGTTTGTCTTTAGTCAAATATGAACAGTTTCAACATGTGACAAATTACAATTTTCCCACACAACATTAAACAAAGTCATGTAGCGTATTGTATTCATGAAACGAAAGTGCAACAGTCGTCTATGAAAAGGCCAAACGTACTTTATACTAATATAATCACTTGCATAAGATTAGAGAAGTTAGTACTTCATAGACAAAGAAAAAAAAAACAAAACAAAACAAAAAAAACAACATAAAGCCAAATGACAATATGCTGAAGGAAGAAACACGAAATGAGAAACATAAATTACACCTCAGGATTCGTTTCTAATCCTATAAATGGAACAAGTAGCATGATAAGAGTATGGCTACTTATGAGGCCCCAAAAACTGATATATTGTTTGTTTCCCCACTCTTATTGGAAAATCAGAACAAATGACATACTGTAAGCTTAGGTGCCATCATCCATACCATCAATACCTCAATCTCTGGGCTGATTTTTCTTTTCTGTTTTTTTTTTTTTGGACACGTGTCCACTTTAAACCCAGACGTGTCCTGTTCAGCTTCCACTTCTGCCCTAAAGCCAATTTTCCCCCTGAAAAAAAAACACCGGCTCGTGGAAATATTTAATGAATTCAGCTCTGAACTAAATTTCACTGGCTGGAAAAGACCCAGTCGGTGGACCCGAAGGCCAGCGTCTTGCTCCCATTGGCTGAATGCGAAGGTGTGGGCGTGGACTAAGAGTTTTGAGACGTTAAAGCGCGGGTTCGTTTTGGGAACGGTGAAGTTCTCGCATCGTCGTCAGGCTCCGCCTCTTCAGTCCCAGTTCTCCCAGTCCTCATCGTCAAACTGCGACAGGAAAAAAAAAAAAAAAAAAGAAAAAAAATTACAACTATGTTCCCATAGAAATAAGTAGCAAAAGTGACACAGAATACGTGACTCTGATTGGTCAGAAGGTGTTGATTACATTAATGCACTCGCTCGCTCTAATACGTTATTGTTGCTATGGTAACAGGTCACAACAGGGACTTGCATGTTGAACGCGCCACATAAACTGATTTAAAAAAAAAAAAGAAAAAAAAAAAAAAAAAAAAGAAAAATGTGTAATGGTTGATATGGTGAAGTTTTCAGTAAGGAGATGTTTATTTAACATTTATGGAAGGAGTCTCCAGTGTCGGTCCTTCAACATCTTCAGGACAGAGGAGTTTACATGCTAAGCTCTGTTTGTTTGTTTGTTTGTTTGTTTATTTATTTAGTCTTATTAACTTCACGACAGAGAGAATAATGAGGCTGGTGAGGGAACTTGTTTTGTGGGCGTTCCAAATCATTCAACGTAACTATAAATAGATAAAAAAAAAAAAATACCCTGTGTCACTGCGTAATAAACAAAAATTGTAATAGAACTGCTGTGGTATAAGAGAAATAAAACACTTAAACCGTCACACTACCCTGTCACTGATCACCCCAAGTTATTTATTTATTTCTTACAGCCTGCGAAATGTAACGCACTTTCTGCCGGAAATATGGTGCCGCTGTAACGTGACGGGTTTGAGCACGTACCTCTGCGGTGGCGTCGGCTTTAGACAGAGCCAGCTGAACCTCTTCCTCCGTCATATCCAGGTCAAAGTCTTTTTCCCAGTCCTCGCTCACGTCAGTACTGGATCCTGCCATGAAATGTCCCAATAAAACATCAGAAAAAAAAACATTCAAAAAAACGCCTCAGACACTGCTTTTGCTTCCCTAGTTTAATTTATTTATTTTATTTAAATCACCAGTCAGAACGACCTGTATACGGTTTTCTTCCGAATTATTGGCACCCTTGGTAAAGATGAGTTTAAAAAAAAAATGGGTTAATTTGGTGTGGTTAATTAGTGTTACTGGAAATAAGAGAGAAATCTAACCTTTAATTAAATAATTAAATATTTAATTACCCACAAATGCCCCTTAATTAGTGGCCTAATGAAGCTCTGTGAATGTGCGAACCTTGGAAGTGTGAGCCACTAGAACCAAAAAGGTTTCTTTCTTCTTCAGACGTCATGAAGAACTGCTCACACCTTTTCTATTATCTTCATCACAAATATATATATATATATATATGTATATCTCAAGCTAGCCTGCCAGAGAAGGTCAGCTGTTTCTGGTTCTCTGCCTCCTAAATGGCGTTACAGCAGGAAGAGCTGATTTATGCTCCAGTCTGATGTGACTGCTGCTAATCCTCTGCTATGTATCCTTCAGTGCTCTGCCCTGTGTACCGTCCCTGCCCAGTGACGTCATCACGACTGACAAGTATAAAAATGGCAGCATTTTTAATAAACCATGACATAACTAATGCTCTTCATGGTACTAAGTCACGTTAGTTATTTACATGCCCCTGTGCAGTGTGTGTATCCACTCTTGTGCTCATACTGCCCTGTGCACTCCACCTCACCTTTTTTGCCGTTGGTGGAAGGCGTGGACTTGCCGCTGTCAGAGTTGAGCTCAAACACTCGCAGGTCTTGCACTCCGTCCTCCTTTGCGCCTTCTTTTCGTGCTTCCTGCTCCCTCGCTCCCACCGTTCTAGCTCCTTCCTCCTTTGCTCCCTCCTTTCTGGCTTGCTCCTCCCTCGCTCCCTCCGCAGTAGCAGTGCCCTTCTGCTTCTTGTCCTCGCCCGCTGCGTTGGCACAGCTCTCCGGAAGGTTCTCCAGCTGCGTCGGGAGACTCACACTGTCGCTGCTGACCGACGGAGTGACATCAGACGTGGCGTCGCCGTGGGAACCCGTCACCTCAGAGGAAGAGGCGCACGAAGGGCTGGTCTCTGCGGTTACAGGAGGAGGAGCGAAGTCCAAGCGAGATGGAGACGAGGCTCCGAGGAACTCATCTGGAAGAGACCGTGAGAAGATCATGCGATCATCTGAGATTGAAGAGTGAGAATTTATCTTGTAGTTCCTGGTTCTGAATAATTCCTAACCATCAACAAAGCTAATAAAGGCCATACCTTCCTCTTCCTCCTCCCAACCCAGACTCTCGGACTGAGCGGTTTCCTCTGCTCGCCGCTTCAGCGCCACTCTCCTGGCCTCCTCCTGTTCTCACACACACACACACACACACACACACACACACACACACACACACACACACAAAGTCTTTAAGTGCGACACTGTACTCCTTAAACACTAAGATCTTAAAATAAACAATAAAAATGTGTAGAACATCAATCATATTCTGTCAAAGTGTCAACGTTTTACTGGTGTAAAGCTCGTTCCCGTCAAATTTTGTGTAGATATTAAGAACATTTTATAATATTTTAATTTCGGGTGTAACTTTTTATCTTCTTTGTACGCATAGTATTCCTAGACATAAGTGAGATTTTAAAAAGAATTAAATGATAAAAGCCATAGTTCATATGACATATGTGATTAAAAAAAAACCCAAAAACAAATAATATGTAAATGTTTTATGCATAAAAAGATTAAACAGTGGTCCAAATTATTCTAAAAAAAAAAAAAAAAGATTTTTTTGCCGGGTTCACACCAACGCCACAGATTTATATCAGTGCTGCGAAAGTGTGTGTCGGGTTTTCATAGCTGATTTGGTTTAGAATCGATCTATGACCGCTACAGCACTCCTTAAAACTAAATATCCTTAACATATCAATTGCACACTGCAATTCAAACACTTCAGGCAGACAGGTAGAGCAAATAAAATAATAAAAATCTTAAGAAGTTTCAGACTTTAAAATGCCATTTAAGGCTTTTATTTATTTCTTAAGATCGATTTTATATGATTGCATTGACGTGTGGATCTCAGGGAGGGGAAGAGACTGTACCTGATCCAGCTGAAACACTTTGTAAAAGTAGCGCTGCCAGAACTCGGAGTGAGCCACGGCTGCTGGAACCTACACGGAACACACACACACACACACACACACACACACACACACACACACGAGAAATAATTATGTATAAATGATATGTGCTTTAAAAAAAGATACTAGACACCTTCCCTTAATCTTATACAACATTCTCTAGCATTACTCCTTTATCCTTTATGGCATCTTTGTACATTCGAGTGCAAAAGTTTGCACCCCCATCCTATTGTTTTTAATGGTGACAAAAATGTATCTGTTTATCTACAAAAAAAAAAGAAATTGGAGAAGGAAAACCGAAACAGGGCAAATAGTACATCTGAGGCGTTCAACGAGCTGCGCAGTGGAAATAAGAAAACGGTGGAGTGTATAAAGTTATTACAGAATTTTTATGTTTTTATGAAATTTTTGTTCGGTCATGGTCATTTTTTCACTATTAATATCTTAAAATGCACCATTTCTGCTTTGTTAAGGAAGGAATTGAGGTAAAAACCTAACACGATAAATCTCTAGGTATAAACAGGGTGCCCTCCCGAATTATTGGCACCCTTCATTTAGACCCTATGAGCAAGCACTGTAGAAAATAAATATTACACACAATAATTCAAAATGTTCTCTCAAACAGTAGGAGAAACGATTTCTCAATGTTCTAAGGAAGTCATTTTCATTAGAACCACGTTAACATTTTTCTCAAAAATGTACATTTGTTTTCATTTGCGCTCAGGAACTCTGCTGTTGCCTTTAATGTGTCCTGTTTCCCTGGGGTATGGATATGCAGCTGCACACACGTAAAATCATTCCATCATCCATTTCCATGACAAAAACAAACAAAAAAAAAAAAAGAGATTTTTCCAGAAGAATTTGAAACTACACAAATCAGGTAACAGATAGAAAATTCTGAAGCAGCTGGAAATTTCCCAGGAATTGCAACTTTAGCACACTGTTGAAGGGTGCCTAGAATTTTGAATCCAGTATTTTAAAAAGAAAGTAGTGTTTATGCTTAAAATATCACTTATTGAAGACAATATTCTTTTTTTTTTTAAATGATATACATATATATAACAGTTTCATGAAGGGTGCCAATACTTCTAGAGGACACGGTACATTTCTGTCATCATTATTCTGTCCTAAGAGCGTGTTTACTTCTGCACTTAAACAAAATTGCCCACTGTGAGCTGGTTATCATCAGCATGAAGCTCTTTGGTAGGAAACATGCTGCGAGGATGTGAGGAAAAATACCATTTCATGGGTTTTACTGACAAACTCTTCCGTTTGAGTGCAAAGTAGAAGCGGGTCGTACCATTTTAGTGTAGAGGGCTCGAATAGACGGGCTGGTAACCAGCAGCTCAGAGATTTCAGCTTTCTTCTCCTCTAGACTGAAAGTGGAGAGCCAAGCGTCGAACTGCTCCGGAGGACCTAAAGAGAAAAAAACACACACACACACACACACACACACACACACACAGAGCTAACTGTTTAAGGAATCCTCACAAGGTATTAACCTCGAAAGCGGGTGCAAATACTTTTACTGCTACGTACAGCCGGTATAGTGCAACCTTAATGCTACAGATTTACCGAGCTACAACAGAGTTCCAGTTTTCATTTTAATCATCTGTAGTATGATAAAAAAAAACAAAAAAACAAACACATGACACAGAAAACACCACATGATGATCATGATGATGATGATGAACTTTCCGGAAATACAATACATCCATTTATTAATTACAACCTCTTCAACAGCAACGTACGGTCTATAACATTCCGTAGATTTCTTATTTAGTGTTTGTTTAGTCACACAAGATGGGAAGAAACAGATTAGGAAATAAACGAAGGGAAAACACACGTACCGTCGGGTTCATTGCAGTATGTCGCAGGGTCGGCTTGTAGAGTGTAGAGACGAGCCTGAAGGGAAGGGAAAGGAAAACCCAGATCAAAGGAGTTTTTTTTCTGAAGAGATGTTTATTTAGCATTTATGGAAGGAGTCTCCAGTGTCAGCGTGTCTACCAGTATGTTCTGAAGGTCTTTCTGTCTTTCCTTAACATGACTGTTGTGAGGGAAAGACTGTTTATAGCTGCTATAATGTAAGTATAATGGACATCCCACAACGTTAAATGTAACTATAAATGGATAAAAAAAAGGATGATGTCATGTTACTTAATAAAAAAACGTAAACATTGGCCGATTGCCGTGGTGCAAGAGGAATAAAACACTTTGAAATCGATCGATTCGGGATGATAACAGTAACCGTGTCGTTGATTATTTTTCCATTAAGTCTGACCTTCGTGCTGTCGTACACCTCGGTGGTTCCGGCCGGCGTGGCCACCAGCGTGATGACATCACAGTCGATGGTCTTATCGGGCGGAGGAGCGAGCGTGTCCGTGATCACGCCCAGAATGTTAGAAAGGCTCTTCTTCACCTTCTCCGTCGTCTCGGATGAACCTTCCACCTGGCACAGAATGAGAACAGAATCGAGTCTGTCTTTTCAACAAAATAATGGATGGATGGATGGATCTTTTTTTTTAATATAATAGAATGTGTGTGTGTGTGTGTGTGATAGGAAAGCATTACGGCCAGCTTGCTCTTGACGGCGTTGGCCGTGGCGACGATGGAGCAGGCGGTGTCATGTTGCACCACGGTGGAGAATTCTGTTAAATCCCGTTTGATGAACTCGTACGCTTCGGATGACTGTAAAGGAGGATTCAGAGATGCTTCACTAATTACATGATAAATTGATATATTAATTAACAAAAACCAAGGGAATGTGGGTTTACAGCTGGCTATAAGAGCAATGAGCTGTGCAGCATGTACTACAGGATTATAACTGCATGATCATTAGTGATCAACTGCATGATCATTAGTGATCAACTGCATGATCATTAATGATTAGTTGCATGATCATTGGTGATCAACTGCCTGATCATTGGTGATCAACTGCATGGTGATTAGTGATTAACTACATGATAATTGGTGAT
>CM074976.1:30106729-30120440 GCA_037576825.1 Pangasius krempfi | reverse complement strand
TCATTGGTGATCAACTGCCTGATCATTGGTGATCAACTGCATGGTGATTAGTGATTAACTACATGATAATTGGTGATTAATTGTAGAGACTCACTCTGTCTTTGAGGGACTGGAAGCTCTGCTGCAGCCAGCCTCCCCACCAGCCTCCTTCCCTGAGACCGTCACACATACCGATATTCATTAATTCATCAATTCTCAGCAGGATCGCACTTTAAAACCGGTATAAAGCAGTATCGAAGCGCCTGATCTATAATCCGAGAAAGATCCAGAAAGGCTTTGCAGGTGACGTAGACAACAGGGTAGCTTAGCTCTCTAGCTAGCTAACAGAAACAATGCCAGAAATGAAACTAAGCGCGAAACAGAACTGATTTTGTTTTATTTTATTTTATTTTATTTTAAGAGAAAGAGACAACATAAAAATCACGGGTTAATTCGCTGATTCTCTCAACACTGCCGTCTAAACACAACTGCGACCGTCGCTTTTATTGACTAACCCGGCTCAATCCCAAAAAGCGCATTACTTACTGTGTAGTGTACTACAACTCACGTACAAGCCCATACGTCATACCCTACGGAGTGCACCTACGAAGGGGGTGACGACCAGTTTGGAATTCATCCCTACGCCAGCGAAGCTCGCTGCACTATTTTTGTAAACAAACCCATGAATCCATTCCCATATGGCGTCGCTGCTCATCGCAAATCTCGCCAATCGGTTCAGTCTAGCCGTGGGATTTAATGTACTTCTTTATAAACTGCACATCAACTATATCAACATCCAATTTAACGGATCTCACAACGATTATTTACAGCGACTTAACAACTCACCCTTCCGCCATCTTCAACGCATGACGTCATGTGAACACCTTCAACCCGGAACCCGGAAGCGGATCTTAATAACGCTGCAAAATAAAACCGAAGGAAACGAAGAAATATAAACAATCTACTGATTCTTATAAATGGTTTAATAAGCTTTCGAGTGCAATTAGTGCATTAACATTAATGAAGTGCGTAGTAACGGCTTAACACACGGTGACTGACGACGGGATTCAAATTTAAACGAAAAAGAAAGCGACGAAAGAGAAGCCATATTTAAAAGGAAGATGCGCCATTGCTCTTACTCAGATACGTCAATGGCGGCGCCATATTGGGTAGGGCAAATGTCTAACTAGTTCATTGACATGAATAGAATTTAGTTGCAGTGAATCAGCTAAGATTTTTTTCTTTTGCAACCTTTTTTTGAATGTATTTTGTTTATATACTCTTTAACTAGCCCAAAGGTTTCTCTAAAAAGTATGTTTGAAGTTTAAAATGAGGTTGTCTGATATGTTTAGCATGAGAATGATGATGATGATGCTTAGTCTGCATACCTCTCCTTTGCTGGAAAATTGTAATACAATATTTTACAATCAGAATATTGTCAATGCAGGTATTTTTACATTTACATCACCCTCAATATGCAACTGTTATACATCATCCCTCCAGAGAATGTAACTGGATTGCAATTAAATGTGTCCACTTCCAGTAAGGTAGACATTGATGTGTCACAGTTGCTAGCAGTTAGGCTAATGCAGCATTTCCTACTTTCCAATTCCTTTTTCTTATATCTGTGGGTTGAAGTTTCTTGATTGGTCATAGCTGCTCGATTTAATCATAGTGATATTTATACTTGGGTGGTAAAGATTTTAAAATGAGCATTCTGAACATCTAATTTATGAAGAATTTGCTCTAGCAAATTGACTACCAAGGGATCAGGTTGGTTTCAAAGCACATAAAATAAACAGATTTGTTCAAAATTTGCAGTATGATTCATGCAAATAATTGTCAAATTGTGTCTGTGAACTCACTGTGATATGAACAATATGTGATGACGTGAAAAAAAATTACTGATGTGAGAAAATCACATGAAAAAAATAAAACATGCCCTACATCTGTAATAATGGGTTAAAAAAAAAAAAATAAAAAATCTCGTGAGAAAATCATGAAAAGAACAACATGATTATTCATATGTGAAGTTTGTGTGACTTTTCTGTAAGGGTGAGGGAGATCAAGTTGGTTTCAAAGCACATAAAATAAACAGAGAAGCGGGAAATGTGCACGATAGTCCATGGGAATAATCTTTATTAACAGCCTATAAGAACACAGAAATCCAAATTTCAATTTGTCATACCTTCAAACAAGAGTTAAAAACAGAAGCATACAGTATTTTGTCAGATTTCATGCACGTGATGTATGGAGCACTAAATGCGGTCACAAGCTGTGGTATCTCTCGGGGGAGAAGCTCAGCCCCGTCACCCTGTTACACACAATCAGCTAATGAAATTGCCCATAATGGAAGTGACAAGAGGAGTTTATCACGTCATTAGAATTCAGCCTGGTCCATATGGATGAAGGCGTGATGGGTGTGGGTTAACACCCACCTGAGCCCCCTGCCCTCTCAGGCCCTCAAGGGGGTGTGTGTGCACATGTCACATGTGTGAAGTGCACTCGTATGCTATGTGTCTCATCCCAGCTGTGTTTTGCTCATCAGTATGCGTTCTGCGTGTGTGTGTAAGAGCGAGAGGAAGCTCGGTTTAAGAGGTCATGAGTCCTCCCTCTTTTAATTGAAGCCGCGCTGCATCCAGAAGCTGCGCAATATGTGCATTTGTTACACAATATGTCCTTCCCCCGCCCCACAATTCCACTAATTGGGTCCTTCAGTTCCCTAATTAACTCAGTTAGACCAGCCTCGGGGCCACAGAAGGCTACACTCGTTTTCCTCATTGATCCGAGTCCTTTGACTTCACTCGCTCATTCATCTGGAGCAGAGGTCAGTCTGAAATGGGCTTCGGAGCAAAAGGCTGAAAATTTATAAGAAACAAAAATTATTTATTGAGCCTTTATTACATATTTAATCCTAATTGTAACCATAGAGCAAATAATAAAAATGCAACCAACAATAGCAGTGACGGGCCGCGTCACACCAACACACTCAGGTGTGTCATTACTCTCATACCACAGCAATTTGACAACATTGACTATGTATATATATATTAATTAAAGAATGACACGTTGTAATTTTATCTTGTGAACGTTAAAAAAGTGACTTACTGTTATCAATCACAGACCCGCAAAACGTCAACGTCCCTTCTTCTCTTCCTGAAGACTTTCCTGTGATGGAAAACTTACCCCCACAGCCTTATGTCTGAGTGTAAAAAAAAAGCACTGACACTGGAGACTCCTTACAGAACTACTAAACAAACATGATATTTTAATCCGTTTATGTGGATAGTCCACTGTACAAGTCCTTGTGTAAGTTGCTTCTACAGAAACACTCACATATTAGAATGAGTACATTATTACTGTAAACCTGTGATTTTTTTCCCCTTGCAGCTGGAACTACTGTGGGAGCTGCTGTTCTAGAAAATGAATCAATAATATTAAGATGGAGCTTGAAGGGGTTAAAAACATTGATACTTGTGGTAGTGGGTAGCGTTGCTGCCTCGCAGCGCCAGGGTCCCGGGTTCGATCCTGAACTTGGGTTTCTGTCTGTATGGGTTTCCCCTGGGGTCTCCGGTTTCCTCCCTTCTCCTAACAACATGCCAGTAGGGGGATTGGCGACTCTAAATTGCCGTAGATGTGAATGAGTGAGTGTCCAGAATGCCCAGTGTTCCCGGGATAGCCTTCGGATCTGCCGTGAACCTGACCTGGATAAAGCGCTTACCGAAGATATGTTAGGATTTTGGTTTGGATAGTGTCATAAGGTTGTGAGTTCAAAGCCCAGAACTTAAGCTCTTAAGGTAAAGTGCTCAGATTTATGCCTGGACTGGATCAGGATAAAAACTTAAGCCAAATGAATAAATTTAAACGTAGACCTTTAATGATACCATACCATTGCAACCTCTGGCCAAGCGTCCATGAAACACCTCAGATGTTACAGTCTCTCTGCGGACCCAGTCCATCTGCCTCCGATCAGGAAACACCAGCTTTGCACGAGTCAATGTGTCTAATTATCCCTCTGCAGCGGGCCGACTAATCCCCCACAATGTGTTTAGCTTCCCATTCCCACCTGTGCTCCGGACTGAAGGCGAGGGGGAACCCGCGGGCTCCCAGTATCCCACAATCCCCTTCTCCATCCAGGCTGGCAGCTGCCTCCCCCCGCTGGGACGTCCTCCAGCTGACGGAGCCCCTTAGCCATGTCAATGGGCCCATAAATAAAGGAGCTAACCGCTTTTGTGTGGCCTTGAGTGTCAGATCCCTCTGCGGCCTGACGGCGCTTGTTACCATGATGAAATGCGGAGAGAAAGAGGGACAGAAAGAAGGAAGGAGTGTGAGGAGGAGGGGGATCTGTGTTTCAGGCGGCCCCCTGCCCTCACTTTTTGTCCCACGAGCGAGCCGTCATTGTCCCGGGCCTTTGAAAGCCATGGACAGAGGGAGGAGGAGAGAAAAACCATCTCTTCATTTCTCCTCTGATCTCGCCTTCATCAGGACGCAGAGTCCTGCAAGGACGAGCGTGTATTCTTCACGGACGATTTGGCTCCTGAGAAATGCTGTGTGTGTGTGTGTGTGTGTGTGTGTGTGTGTGTGTGTGTGTGTGTAAAAAGGACAGAGTAAATGAAGACCTCCAGGATCTAATATTCTCGTAATACTGCTCACGTAGTGGCCAAAGATCCTTCATCAATGTTTATGCATTAAATATTTCCAAAAGCTAATTTTATTATTAGTAATTATTAATAACACATATGTGTTACATGTCAGACAATTCACTCTTACATTACAGAAAACATTACGGATTAAGGGAAGCACAATGAGGAAAATAGACCATATTACTGTTGCAAACATTAAAAAAATTAAACGTACAAATGACATTTTTTAAATTAAAAATGCAGAGTTATAATACAAGATTTATTTATTTATTAAATTTTTCCTTGAATATAATTAAATTTTATTTTATTTACTGAATTACTTAGGGGACTTCTTTTAGATGCCATTCAGTCTTGGCTCTAAAAAAAAGTCTGTTTACAGTTAAAAATTAAATAAATAAAATAGATTTCAGATAATTATTCAATATTTCAATTATATCATTTAACTAATGACTAAATATCTTTAATAAATGTTTACTAAAATAAACAAAATGTGATGACAATAAATTATTTAATAAATGCATTATATAATTAGTGTACACTAATAACAGTACACAAAATACCATTTTCATCATGTATTAGAAATAATTTTTAAAAACTAATCAAATTTTGTCCAAAAAAATAAATAATTTTTTTTTAATTTTTAAAAAACTTTTAAAATGCGATATTAGTGTGAATATTTTTTCATATTATGAAATTACATCCATATTTCACTTATAGCTTAAGCAAAAACTAGTTCATTCTAATTAAAAATGAAAAAAAACAAAAACAAAATCTAACTGTTGTGGAAATAAAAGAATTTACACACACACACAAACAAAATGAGCATTATTGCCTGTAGCTTATAATCATCAGTGATTAGTATAATCATTACACACATTAATATCTCAGCGTCCGGCGTGTATCATAAGTAACAACTTCTTACGTCTTACTCATAACCTCGTCAGTGTTGTTGTTTCGTTCAGTTATGACATATTACATACATACAATTGTTTATACTGTTATCCCATTTTTCTCCCCAGAGTATACCAACAGTGATTAGCAACTAGCTGAATTGACTCAATAGTAATTCGTATAAAATAATTTGTGTCTCTTAGGAATAAAACGCAACGTCTTTCTTACTCAGAACCTTAAATAATCGAACGGCATTGTCCGTATTTCATGATATTATTCATGTGCATGCTGTTAGTCTCCGCTGTTCATATCACAAACAGAAACTAGTTGAATCCTCTCGCCACTCTCCGTCTAACAAATGTCCGCGTGCAGATGCCAGACCGTCTCGTAATTAATGACAGCGGCTGAGGGCTGAATATGGCCGCAGCTTTGTTGGACATTGACAAATCTTCCCGCGCGCACATGAAAAGAAACGGTCCCTGTCCCCTGTGTGTGGGACACAATAGAGACGCGCCAACCTGGCGACGGCCTCCTCCTTTCTTCCCTGGCGCTGCCCGCTGGGCGTTCACGACGGATGGGCTCCTCCGACTCTCTCTGTTGCATTAACTAGCTTTTGTACAGCCTTTTTTTTTTTTTTAAAGCTTGACTAGCGGCACATAGCACATGCTAACTAGCGTAAGCAAGTGTTGCTGCATATGTTGCGTGCACAAATATATCTTGGCCAATATTGCTGTAAAGACTTTGCAAAGGTGTGATACATATGGTGTTCGATTCTATAAAACACACACACACACACACACACACACACACGTATAGTTAGCAGCTGCCGCCCCTGACAGGTCTTTAGCACGTCACATTTCCTACTCTTTGTATTTGCTTTTACACTTCAATCTTCCTCTCTTTAAATAATGTATAATTATAGTTTAGCCCTTATTATATGCACATACACAGATACACATGATAATTTTTTTTATATCAGACTAGCATGAAAGCAGTAAACAGGGTAGAAACTTAGCATGCACACACACACACACACACACACACCCACACACACACACACACTACTTAGTAGCCCATTGGATTTTTAACATAAATAAAATGAGAATTTGAAATTGTATTAGAAATATGGTTGTAGTGCTAATATTGATGTTATTACATCATAAGTGATTAACGTTCATCATTACCTCATTTTATTTATGTAGCTTAAAATAATTAACACTGGCTTCGATTTATATAGTGACTTAGGGCTGCGCTACAAATGTACAAACAAATACAAGTAGGAAGAAGAAAGGGAAGTGGTGAGAGAAAAGGTATGTAAAATGGGAGAAGGAAGTGCATTCAGAAAGAATCCTAGCTTTTCCTAAGCTTTTTAAGCCTTATATGTTTGTCGGTTTGGCTTACCGTTCTTGGCTGGTTTGAATGGTCATTATTGCTGACAAATGTTAAAAGAATGAAGAGGAAATGCTGTTTTAATAATAATAAACTTTTAATTTACGAAATCATGTACAAAACTGTACAAAAATCAACTGTACAAAACTTCACATACTATTCACATTTGGCTTTTTTGCTTGAGATACAGCAAGCTTATCGATCCTGTAACAATGCAACACACTTTTTTCTTGAGGAGCAGAACATTATATACATTATAAACCTTCAGAAGATCTTTGCTACAAGCTTTGAGTCCATAGTTAGATTAGAGAACTGTTTGTGTTCTGGACGTTTTCTGGTTCACTTGCTCATGGAAAGGCCATGCAGGCTGGCCGTGGACGCTGGTAAAGGTTGGCACAGGGAGCACGGACACGGCATGCCGGGGAAGTGCCTGTACGAGCTGGCCAAATGCAGCGGGTCCTTCAGTAAGCTTGGAATTGGTGGCGCGTGGAAGCCCAGATATCCCGCTGATGGAGGAGAATGGGGAGCTTGAGCTGTCAACGCATGCGTGCTGGTGTGCTGAAGGGGGGTGGAGCTCATGGCCGCAGCTCCACCTGCCAAAGAGTGCAAGGACTGGGCCAGAGGGTGCAGGGAAAGCTGGGATGGAGCTAAGACGGGCCTTGTGGCATGGTTTTGAACCACACTGGACCCGTAAACCTCGCCCACTAGCTTCTTCATCTCCTCCAAGGAACTCGAGAGCATGAGGATGTAGTTGCGTGCCAGGAGAAGGGTGGAGATCTTGGAGAGCTTGCGCACCGAGGGACCTTGGGCATATGGCATGACTTCGCGGAGGCCGTCCATGGCTTGGTTAAGGTCGTGCATGCGTTTCCGCTCACGGCTGTTCACTTTGAGACGCAGCTCCTGAAGGTCTTCTTTGGAGACCTCTGGACGGTTCCGGCTTTTCCCTCCAGAAGCCGGAGATCCATTGGAGGCTTTCCCGGCTTGTTGGAACATCTTGCTGGAGAAGAAGCCAGAGTCAACAGCGAGGTCTGGTGACGAGGAGCGACTGCAGGTGGAACCGGTGTCGGAATCCATCTCAGCAGATCAGAACAAAATTGATACTTGACAAAAAGATGTGAATATCCTGGGGGTCAAAATGTCTTCCCAAAACGTCTTTCACAAGTGAAGCAAAGATCGACGTTCTGCAGACAAAAACCTCTTAACGGCACTCAACTTGGCAAACCTGAATAGTAGAACACTTTGGTATAGCAGAACTGGAACGCACACACACCCCGTCCTCTCTTCTGTCTACGTGAGTGCACGTCAGTGAAGGCTCTCTGGTTTGACTGAATCCCTACAGCCCGGCTTTTTATAGACCTCTCACCCACAAAGACACAATGAGATGCATAATGTGACTGGAGACCTGGAGCCAATAACAGAGGGGACACACTTTCACCCACACCCACACACACCCCCTCCTTAGCAAATACACCCCCCCAAAACACAACACACACACACACACACATGTGCATACACATTAACTTCAGCCGACAATATTCGCACATTAGTGGAAAGTCCTTATGCCCACATACTCACACACTGTAATGACTGTCCAAGACTTCACAAAAGTGTGTGTAAGGACTTTTTATGGTTCGTGTTCATCACTTAATGTTAATAGCCAAGAATGTTAACTAGTACTTTGTTTTAACAGACCCATATGAACCAGAGTACCAAAGACACTCTAATGGTAAAATTCTAATAAATCTTAGCTCAAAAAGGCATTTACTAATTTTTCATCTGGTTTCATCTGTAGTTCTTCTGTTATATTTTTGTTTTAAGTGTTACCGTTTTAAATTACTAGCCTAAAGGCCTTGTAAAACTGTTAGCTTCATATATCTCTACTTACTGAACACGCCATAATTCTCATCATATCATGCTTGCACGTACGCGTACAGTTCAGTATTAAGTTCTATTGATTTATTTTATAATTATGTACACAACGTATCAATCTGCATTTTATTTTTCCATTACTTTTATTTTATTTGTATGTCAACTCACTGCTTTTGTTAAAAAGATTCTCTTAGCTTCTACACTTACTAATATCTGTGTAAGTAAACTTTCATCTAAATCTATTTTAATGGTTAGTAGTATAGCAAGACAAACACACACACACACACACACACACACACACACATCTATTAATGCACGTTTCACATTCACACAGTGATAAGCAAGAAAGCGGAATCTACAGAAATCACTAGCATTACCATGTCTGAAGCCTGTAACTGCATGTTTACTGCGGCAATACATAGTTTATTACATGATTATTGCGCATTATCCTAAAGCTCCTCGCTGCCTTTGACATTGTGGCTCTCTTTATGTCTCGTTTATGATCCCTCTACTCGCTCTCTCTCTTCTCTTCCGCACTCCTAACCTCACCAGGAATGAGTATAAGAGTCAGCATGTGTGTGTGTAAACGCCAACGCTGTCCGCATTAATGGTAAACTAGGCACAATTCAGTGCCGCCCAAAGACATTCGAGGGCAGCGCGGAGTGCGAAATCGTCCTGCCGAGAGTGGAAGAGGGAGGAGAGGGGAGGAGGTAGTTAAAGAGACACTAAAATGTGGCTCGTGTATTGTGTGTCCCTCTCTGGGTCATAAAAACTCCACAGCGAGCCAGAAGCCCGTGGGATGCTGCTATTACCCCCCTGCTATGTGCTTAAGCTTCTAGAGCATTCATTAGCATCACTATCACACACTGCGTAACGCACTCCCACTCTCACAGAGCATGTGGAGGAGAAACTAGTTGAGTTGTAGACTCATACACACACACACACACACACACACACACACACACATACACACATTTAAGCAAATTAAGCAAAAAAAAAAAAAAAACAGAAAAGAGACAGAATTGATGTTCATATGCGATTGTCTGTGAAAATTTGTCACTCACTTCAGAGATTCGGTTCTTTTTTCCAAGGTTTAAGTGAATCAAACGGTGCAATATTGCGCAGGCTACAATTTCCACCATCAGACCACTAAAGATGTTTGAAATGTTACAAAATTAAACTTTTATATCGTTAGGCTATAAGATATAAAAGGTTCTTTAAGTGTGTAGATTCATTTTGCTTGCAAAGTGAGTTGCTTAGTTCATTGAAAGGAGTTGTTTGAAAAAAAACACCAAATTGTTTATAAACCCATTAGTATTTTTTTTTTTTTAACAAAGATCAGATAAAATCTAATCATAGTATAGTACATGACTGCAAAATGAAAAAAAAAGGATTAGCATAAATAATATTTGACATAATTAACCATGTGCAAAACGATTCACCTAACTCACTTAAAGGAGTCATGTGAAAATGACTCGCCAGTCAATACTCTTCTTTCCCCAAAGAATATTATATAAAAGACGTAATTGCATAATTAGCTAATTTAGCTGTTAGTGCACAGGATAGTGCTATGTAAATAAACACGCTGAGTCTGTGCTTGCAAAGCGATTCATCTAATTCACTTAAAGGAGTCGTTTGAAAAAAATGAGGAATCATTTGCAAGTTGCCTGCCAATACTGGATCTAGAGATTACAGAAAAGCTGTAGTAGCTAACTCAGCCCTTAGTGTATGAGATATTGCTGACACAAAGCACAGAGGTGATTAACAAATAAATAAATAAATAAATAAATAAATAAATAAATGAGAAACACTGAGAACCTTTCAAGATGGCAACTACGCTTCATGACTTAACTTCTGAAAAAGAAATCAGTTAACAAGAAGGACTTGTTAGAAAGACTTTTAGCACTTTCTCTTAAAGCGGTAATTGTCTCCCTGGCGTGTTTTATTATTATTGCCGGCGTTGCGGCATTACCTATTAACTCGTAACTGTCCTGGTAATAGTGTCTGTGAAAGAGAAAAGACAAAGGTCCACCTCAGGGCGTTTTCTCTGCAGGTGTCCGAACCTCTCCGCACACTCAGTGTGTTGCTGTGTGTGTTGTCAGCGCTTAGTGTGTCGCTGTGCATTGTGATCCTGTGTGTGTGTTTGTGTGTGTGTGTGTGTGTGTGTGTGTGTTGTGAGCATATGGATGTTCTCATGGTGCGGGCGCAAAGCCAGCACACGAGCAGACCTCAGCCAGGCCTAATTAAAGCCTGGCACAGCACCGCGTGTTAGTTACGGCCGTCCACTTGACTAAATTAGCCTCACATCACACTCACATTAACCGATAAACACAAAGAGTCCGGTTCATAGGTGTGCAGCAGCGACCAAAAGCACTGTTTCGATTCTCAGATGAAGGTCCTGATCCATTTCCAACTGTAGTGCGGCTGTAAATAAAACGGGTTTATATTAATCCGCTCCTTTTAATACATTATCGTTTCTATAGTAACACCTAAACAGATAAACAGATAAAAAAAAAAGTTGTGTAATTATTGATACGGTTAATTAACATCTATGGAAGGAGTCTCCAGTGTCAGTGGGAAAGCTGTAACTCTTTTCAGTTTTCAGCATCTTAAGGACAGAGGAGGTGTTTTTTGTTTTTTTTTAAACTCTCATTTATTAAAAAACAACTTTGTTTATAGTTACATTTAATGTTGCGGAACGTCAACGAAACAAGTTAGTTCCTGTTCTTAGTTACTTTCACGCACTTATAACCAGTCGTTCCCTCACCAGCCTCTCGCCTTTTCCCATCATACATCCGAATTCAGATTAAAAACGAGAGAATTTCGAATAAGAAGAATCAACTCAGTAAAATTTTGATGCGTAATGAAATAAGTCATTGTCACGTTCATCATTTTCATCATTGTCTTGTCACCGAAACATCAGGAAGCCAAAAGCGCTGGCACTGGAGACTCCTTCCGTAAATTTACATTAAATAAGTGTCTCAACACAGAAAGCCTCAGAAAGATCAGCGATTTTGTAAATAACATTTTAAAATCAGTTTTTATTAGCTTGCGTGAAATTATAACGAGTAAGCATTAGAATTAGTGCTTTAATATAAACCTGCGATTTGCAGCTGCACTAATGCCAGAAAATTAATCAACACCTTCTGACCAATCAGAATCGAGAACTCAGCAGCACTGTGGTGTAAACGTAGATACGTTTATTTAATGTACATAAGGCATGAGATATGACAATATATAAGGAGGTCAAATTGTGTTCTTGGATATTATTCATATTATGTAGTCACATTACTGTGGGTGAGTGTGTGTATGTGTGCGTGTGTGTGTGTATGTGTGCGTGTGTGTGTGTGTGTGTGTGTGTGTGTGTGCGCTCTGAGCTCCGTGCGCTCAATAAATGTATGAGGATGAGTGAAGAGTCTCATTCTTATTCATGTGTGTACTCTAGCTACAGGCCACACAGTGAGAGAGAGACAGAAATAGAGAGAAAGAGAGAGAGAGAGAGAGAGAGAGAGAGAGAAGAGGATTAGACTCTCATGAATGCATGAAAGAGTATCAACTCCTCTATCCGTGTCTAAGATAATCCCTCTGTCTTTAACCTGGTATTAGAGTGTTTGACTTTCCTCTCAGAGCATTGTGTGTGTGTGTGTGTGTGTGTGTGTGTGTGTGTGTGTGTGTGTTCTCCAGGAGGTACGAGTGAGTCAAAGCGCTCAGGTTAGCAGAAAATAAGAGTCGTGTGTTTCCAGGATCAGAGGATCACTTACACACACACACACACACACACACACACACACACACACACACACACACACACACACACACACGGTTAAACACAATTATTTAAAAGGATCAGAGAGGGGATTCTCTATAATCCCTGCAGAGAACATGAACAAACAGCTCTTTTGCGCACAGAACCTCCTTCGAGTGACAAACCCTTTTTGTTTAAGACGTTTTGATGAGACTTTATTACTCACGAGGAGATCTTTGGTACCAGAGAAATCCTTCTAGATTCCTCACTAGGTCTCTCAGACTACAGTAAAGAGGATTTTCAGAGATTAATTATCACTGACATGAGCGAAACTGCAATTTAAGACAATCCACATCTAATGCAATTCTCTAAAATATAATAATAATAATAATAATAATAATAATAATAATAATAATAATAATAATAAAAAAAAAAACATAAACATTCAGAAAAGTGAGGAAAAGAATTAATGAGTACAAGACCAACAAGCTCTTTGCATTACTGCTTTACTAAATATGTTTGTATTCATGTGTGTGTCTGTGTGTGTGTGTGTGTGTGTGTGTGTGGGGGGGGGGTGATCTGCAGCCGCTCTATCCTCCACATGATTCGTGTTCATGATGCTCAGAGGTGTGAATGTATGCGTTATTAAATGTGTGTGTGTGTGTGTGTGTGTGTGTGGGTGTGTCTGTGATTTATTAACTCGTGCTTAGCTAACCTAACGGCGGTATTTAAAGTACATCAGGATAAGCATTGCCTCGAGTGCTTTACAACCGTCACTAACGAGCCCCATCACTTTCCCTAACAGACAGAGGGAGAGAGAGAGAGAGAGAGAGAGAGAGAGAGGGAAAGAGAGGGAAAGGGGGATGAGATGAAAAGTGTGCCAGCAGGCTGTCTGTGGTAAAAGCTTCATTCAAGTGTCTGCATCGTTATAAATCACTGTACAACCAGACTCAAGCAGAGAGAAAGAGTGAGCGAGAGAGAGAGAGAGAGAGAGAGAGAGAGGAGGGGGCATTTACTTTGTAGCACTTAAACATGCTGTTATTTTAAATCATTATTGGACCCCTTTTATACTTCTCTTTCTTTCTTTCTTTCTTTCTTTCTTTAGATACAGTTCAGTCTGGTTCAGTTTATTTCACCTGTACAAAATAATCAAATAACAGCAAATCTTTCTCTGTCTCTCTCTCTCTCTCTCTCT
>CM074976.1:30096182-30106629 GCA_037576825.1 Pangasius krempfi | reverse complement strand
TGGTTCAGTTTATTTCACCTGTACAAAATAATCAAATAACAGCAAATCTTTCTCTGTCTCTCTCTCTCTCTCTCTCTTTCTCTCTTTATGTCTCTCTCTCTCACCCTCTCTATGTCTTTCTCTCTGTCTCAATCTCTCTCTCTATGTCTCTCCCTCTATTCCTCTCTCTATAGCCCTATCTATGTCTCTCTCTCTCTCTGTCTCTCTCTCTAGTTCTCTTGCTTTGTTCCTCTCTATGTCTTTGTCTGTCCAACTCTCTCTCTATTTATTTCTCTCTCTGGCTCACTTTCTTTCTGTCTCTCCCTCTATTTCTCTCTCTATATCCCTATATATGTCTCCCTCTCTCTCTCTCACTCTGTTTCTCTCTATGTCTCTCTCTCTCTCTCAGTCCACTCTCTCTCTATTTCTCTCTCTCTCTGTCTCTTTGTATTTCTCTTGCTGTGTTCCTCTCTCTCTCTCTATGTCTCTCTCTCTATGTCTCTCTCTGGCTCTCTCTCTCTCTCCCTCTGTTGCTGTGTCCCAATTCGCCTGCTTATACTCTGCACTGAAATGAGGTACTCTTTTTGTGAAGAGGAACTACATACTTTTGAGTGTGTAGCAAAAGAGTGTGGAAGTACCGGGACGTACTAACACGTCATGTAACAAGAGAACGTTGTCGTTTCTTTTGCCAGTGAAAAGGGAGGCATTTGCAACACACTGTTCCTTTGGGATCCTCATTTCAACATACCACGATTGGGGACACACGCATTCTAATCTCGGATACTATTTAGGATGGATAGTAGGTGAATCGGGACGCAGCATATGTCTAATTCTCTCCCTATGTTCCTTTCTGTCTGTCTCTCTCTTTATTGCTGTCTCCCTCTCTGTCTCTCGCACTCTGTCTCTCTCGCACTCTATAGCTCTTGCTCTCTATCTCTCTTGTACTCTCTCTCTTTTTCTCTCTCTCTCTCTGTCTCTCTGACACTCTCTCTCTCTTGCACTCTCTCTCTTTTTCTCTCTCCCTTTTTCTCGCTCTCCTGTACTCTGTCTCTCCCTCTATCTGTCTCTCCCTCTATCTGTCTCACACGCTGTCTCTCTCACACTCTATATCTCTTGCAATCTGTCTCTCTCGCACTCTCTCTCTCTCTCTCTCTCTCTCTCTCTCGCACGCTGTATCTCACACGCTGTCTCTCTCTGTCTCTCTGACACTCTGTCTCTCTCGCACTCTGTCTCTCACACTCTGTCTCTCTTGCACTCTGTCTCTCTCACTCTCTGTCTCTCACTCTCTGTCTCTCACACTCTGTCTCTCTTGCACTCTGTCTCTCTCACTCTCTGTCTCTCTCTTTGTTAAGTACAGTAAGGAGTCAGTGTGGTTCTGTGTTTTTGCTCAGTCACTGCGTTCAGGTAATCAATCACAGTGTACTGCTGATTAAAAAAACATGCACGCCTCCATTTTTTTTAGCGACAAGCTAACTGTGCTGAGTGATGTATATTTACCTCCTCAGATCATTTAACAAGTGAATCAATCTGTCAGTTGATTGCAAAAAAGCAAATACTTTAAAGCAGACACTTGTGTATACAGTATAACACGTTTAAAAGTAAGAGGTGCTGCTGTGATTACTGTTGATGCTGTGAGCGGCCATGTTGGTTTGATGTCACTTGCTGAACTCGAGGTGAGGTGAGGTGAGGTGAGGTGAGGTGAGGTGAGGGGATCGTTCCGAGTCCCAGAGTAGGAATTCCGAGGTGAAGGGGTGTTTTTTTTTCTTTCTTTCCCACGGTGAAGGGGCGTTCGGAAATTATGAGTTACAAGGATTAGCTGAATAAAAAGTTTTACCCAGTTACAAAAATTATTTTATTTGGGGAAAATCTTTGGTTTGGAAATGGCCCTTCTCTCTCTCTCTCTCTCTCTCTCTCTCTCTCTCTCTCTTTGTAAATGACCATCTGTGTGTTTGTAACGCTGCTGTCACTGTGTCATTACTCTCACTCTGCAGCATGTGCATGTGTGTGTGTGTGTGTGTGTGTGTGTGCGTGGACACAAAAGCAGTTGAGAGTTGATCTCTTCATTAGAATTCAGCAGAGTTAAACAGATCCTCTTTAATTCTTCGGCTCACACAGGATCACTCGATATCACTTAAACACGTCAATGCTTTGGATTTTTTTTATTTTCTATGTGTGTGCGTGTGTGTGTATGTGTGTGACTGACACACACACACACACACGCACAACTGTATAGTTTTTACTATGGTTTTTCGCTTAGTTAATTCCGTGTTTATTACATCTGTGCTTATCTTTGATATTTCATCTTTATTTTAAAAAATATGTTTAACCAACACTTAATTTGTAAACTCTCTTTTATTTTCTGTTCCCTTTTCACCTGGTTAGGATTCAAAAAGTTTTGAGAGCTGGTTTACCTTCATCAGTTAGTTAGTTCTTATTAATTATACCACAGTACTGATGAGTTCTCAAATCTCATTGGTTAGAAAGAAGGTGTTGATTAATATTAATGCACTCCTTCTTCTATGTTATCGTTTCTATAGTAACCATTAATTCACAGGGACTTGTTTCATGGACGTTCCACGGCACTCTGACTTTGCAACTTTAAACTGTGTTTTTTTTTTTTTAGGATGAATTATGATGCTCATTCTTTAATAGATAAAAATTGCAATTGAAATCTGCACTATAAGGCTCGTTCACTTCTTGTTTTTCGTTAGCGCAGCTTTTTGCGAGCTTGCTCTAAAAAAGCTTTTATTTGTGGGCTGCTGCCATTTAAACCCTGATATAGATTAGAAAGTTTCTTTGTGATTTTAACGATTGAGAAGTGCATGTTATCATTGGTTTGACCCCGAGGTCCAGTGCACTTAACTGCCATTTATTCATTTAACTCCATAAAGCCCGCCTAAACCAAAACAGAGTTAACAGAATGTTAACTAGACTTAAAAAGCTCACATTCATCACACCCACCCGCCCTCGTGCACACTTCTCTCCGTCGTTAATCATTAGAAAACGAGACAGTGGTACAGTGGCCACCATGGCAGGCGGCTTTGTCCTCCACGACCTCCGGGTCAACAAGAGGAGTGAGTGACACAACACTACGGCTCCATCCGAAATACAATAGAGGGGACGTAGGGTCGCTTTTGTAACCACTCTCGGCTTTATAACCCCATACACACTCCATACACACACACACACACACACACACACACACACACACAATCACACACACAACCACAGAATGGACACATGGCACAGGGCCAGTCACAGATGGGTCCCGGACTCTGTGTGCGTGTTGGTTGTCATGGCGAGGGAACACAAGCAGCGCTAAAGGGGCTGAGACAAAAGCCAAGGGACGGGACTCGTGTCTAAGAGATGGAGAGGGAGATTATTAGAGAAGAGAGGGAGCGAGAGACATAATAGAGAGAGAGAGAGAGAGAGAGAGAGAGAGAGAGGTGGCAGAAGTGTGTATGTCTACAACAATGAAGGCTTTTCACTAAGAAGCCAAATGTTTCAAAGTGTGACCACAACAATAGGGAGGGAGAAATACAGTATACCACAGCGCTGTTGAATCCTGGATTCTGATTGGTTAGAAGGCATTGATTAATTTCCTTTAACAGCAGCCCTGACAGGAGTGCAGCTGCAAATCACAGGTTTATATGAAGGCGCTCTTTATAACACGTCATCGTTTCTATAGTAACAGCTCATGAGACTTGTATGGTGGACGGATTCAAAAATGAGTTGTGAGACTTTATGGAAGGAGTCTCCAGTGCCAGCGTGTCGTACGTTTTCTCCCAAGAGAAAGAGGAGTTTGCTCTTTGCAGTTTCTCAGTAACACGAGTGGAACGTTTCCCGACATGGAAACACTCTGTGGAAGGGAAAGGAGAACTGTAGAACCCTTAGGAGCGCATCTATCAGCGGCAGCTATAATACACCACAAGCATCACCTCACACGACGCGCTCGTGTGTATCTGCTCCTGTTGATTTGCTGCACGAGTCCTGCGTGGCTGCCATCTGCACAGCTGCTGGAAGAATTAAATATGAAAACAGGTTTATGGGGCATCGTAAAGGACGGGGGAAAGAAAACAGAAGTGCTCAATGCATTCCCCATCTGGAGAGACAGAGAGAGCGAGAGAGAGAGAGAGAGAGAGAGAGAGAGAGAGAGAGAGAGAGATGAAAGCCGAAATTACAGCATGAAGGGGAAATTATAGCATGGAAGGGCAAGAGGTCAAGAGAAAGTTTCTTTTAGGTTGCAATTTTTGGATTATAATTGAAATAATTATGGATTATTGAATTATATCAAGAAGTAATGATAGAGGGATAGTGCTACTGGTTGTGGCTCTTGTGTCATTTCTGAGAAAAATATAATTCTTTACATGATTCACTGAATCATCTAAAGAATCATATCAACTCATGCTTAGTGACTCACTGATTTCCTCAATCACTCACTGAATAACTCGGAGACAGAATCTCGCACCCACACACTGGTTACTTCTTCATTGACTCACTCACTCACTCACTCACTTATGACTAGTGACTCTCTCATTTACTTAGTGACTCAGTGATTCACTCAACCACTCACGCACTAAAGCACTCACGCACTCACTGATTCACTCACTCATTTACTGAATCACTCACTCGCTATTTGAATCACTCACTTACTGAATCAGTCATTCAATTACTGATTCATTCACTCACTGACTCACTAACAGAGTGACTTGCTGATTTACTCAACCACTCACTGAATCACTCACACACTGAATCACTTATCTACTCCCTGCTTACTTACTCATTGATTTGTTCACTCACTCACTGAATCACTCAGTCACTCACTTAATGACTCACTGATTAACTCAATCACTCAGTCACTCACTGAAACAATCACTCACTCTTGGGAACAATCCCTCACTCACTCACTCAGTCACTCACCTTCACTTATTGAATCACTCACTCACTCACTCACTGAATGACTCACTCACTGACTCGCTCACTTACTTAGTGACTCACTGATTTGCTCTACCACTCACTGAATCACTCAATCACCTACTGACTCTCTGACTTTAATGTTCCATCTTTCTGAACATAACAACTGATTTAATTGTAATAATTCTGTGGACGATTATTTGGTCTGCAAATAGGGTTTGATCGCATGATGCTTAAAAAAAAACATAAACGTGAAAATGGTGCTCCTGATAATGATTACCTGCATGTGGAGGTTAAAGGGGTCACAGCCCAGTGAGAGAGGGAGAGAGTTTTTCTTTTTAGAAAGACCTCAGAATGATGCGTGACTAAACAGAAGGAGGAGCAAAAGAGAGCTGCGGCAATCATGTCACTTTCCTCTCTCTATTTATCCTCCTCAATAAGAGTAAAGGACAAAAAAAAAGCAAAAAAACAAAACAAAACAGGGAGCAAATGGTGGTGAAAAGGGTCAGTGCAGAGACAAAAGCAGGGAAGCAGAGGAGGAAATCCAGCATGTTTACATATGCTAATTTTATAGAGCACCAATTAAGGCGCCTTGTTTTATGATGCTTTTTATGAGAAAACAAAAAGGCAATGGCTTCAGCCTCCTCCCGGGCCTCCTCACACACACACACACACACACACACACACACACTGTGGAAAGGAGGCCATGTCTGTTTATCATCCTATTCACATAACGCATCTGTCACTGTTAGGGGCGTGCTGAAAGGAAAGAGGGGTGATATTATTATTATTATTATTATTATTATTATTATTATTATTTAAGATTTTCTTATAGCCACACAGGATCATCCATCCATGTTCTGTCGTGCTTATCCTACACAGGGCCGCGGGGGGCACCCTGGAATAGCTAGCCCTTCCATTTGTAGATGCAGATGATTGGCTCATCCATAATTCTCTTTAATTATCATTTGTAGCCTCTTTCTCTATTTCTACATACAGACATTTGGATTTCAATTCTTTGGCATCTGTGCTGATTCCAATAAGAGCCTTAAGATGTGTGTGGGCTGGTGTTAGCCATCTCAGTAGCCGCACTGCTGCCCACGAGGCCAGAGGTGATTCTCTATATAATGATACATGGCCTGTAATGTTTAACCAACGGCCTACGCACACACAGCGCTAACACCCCACAATGCAAATGCTATGTCAACACGTCTCTACTGGGATTTTGCTACACTTTAGAAAAGATGGACTGGCATCGATTATAAACATTATTATACCACAGCGCTGTTGAATTCCAGAACCTGATTGGTCCGGAGGTGTTGAGTATTTTTCCATAACAGCAGCTAACAGCAGGGAACGACTATTTATAGATGCTATAACGAAAGTGATAACAAGAACTAACTTGTCTGGCAGACGTTCCCCAGCATTAAACTTAACTATAAATGGATAAAAAGTACCTATCATTCTTTAATTAATAATTAATGAGGATGAAAATGATCTAAATCTTGTGCTATGGCTTTCGCAGTCATGAGATCTCGGCGCAATCGAACGCCTATGGGAGATTTTGTTAGTCAGTGCTCTCCATCGCCAACATCTAGCTCACCTGATGCTGTTTTTTCCTCTGTCATTGTAGGTGAATATTAGTGTGTGTTTTTGTCTCTTTACATGACACATCCACCTGCCATCAGAAAGATTCCCAGACATGTGAAGGGATTTTGCTGCTCCATTTCCATTAACGCTGGTTAAATTGCTCTAAATTTGAAACAAAATACAAATATTTTGCTTTAAAATCAAACAAATGGAATCGGAAAAATGAGATTTCCGAATATTATGAAGAATAAGAGACCGTTAAAGAGGTGAAGAGGTTACAGTCCTGAAGGTGTCGTGTCTCAGGAGGTCATGGTGGGGTCGAGGGGTCGTTCGTATTCACTTCAGGAAAGTGACGGACCAGGGCAGGGAAAGGAAGGTGAGCTGGCATTGTAATGCGTCGCCTCCTCAGGTGACGGAACCTTTGATGCAGCAGGATTCGGCGCAATAAGACGGCACCCCTCTCAGGGGTCAAAGACTAGGGAGCCTTGGGAAAAACAACAGCAGCAACAAAGCCTGGGGCAAGCTTTTTGTCCTTAAAGAAAATGAACGCAGCTTTGGGCGGGATGGTGGGCACGAGAATCAAAGGAGGGGATGGAAAGAGAAAACAAATACGAGAGGAAAGGGCCAGGTTGAGGGATGGATATGACTGGGATCAGTGGGGAGCGGATGCATAACGCAGATCAGCTGGAGAAACTTTTAATGCGTCAACACAACACTGAGGTTTGACACACTGCTTAAGCTTATAGTTAGAATTCTGTACTGAAAGATGCTGCGAAGATCTATCAAACACGTCGTACGCGGTAGATGAGGATTGTTAAGATGTGGGGTTAGAAATTGAAAAAGGTGATTTACACGAGCTTGATCCTTTGAAGAAATGAGAACTTCAGAACATCAGAAACATCCCGACTCGTCAGATTCGTGGCATCTCTTCATTCATGGTCCTCAGACCATGGAGGCTAATGATTTAGCAATGTTTTGGCTCCTCTCTGTGCTCCTGCTATCGTCGGCTACATGCTGGATGTCTGAAAAAGGTTTTGTTGACGAAGACGCTAGCATGATTAACAACGCAGCCTTTCTGTTTTGCTCGATGGGAAACTTTACGGCAGACTGTACAGATGTTCGTGATGTGAAGCTGGATCTTGTCACGCCTCCTCCACAAATGAACAGTCTTTGCTTGGTAGCAGCATATGGACTGGCGTTACGTCGAAGTTCCTTTGACCGATTCTCCATCCTTGAGCAGATGTACATTAGAATGTCCTGAGCTCATCCCTTCTGGAGCTTTTGCAGGGTTGCCAGATTTGCAGCTGATATCATTCGAAGGTTGATGAAAGTATGTCTTGAATCATAGAGTGCCGCGGTTCATCTGTGTTGCCGAATGCTTTTGGGCAGCTACCCAGTTTGCACAAGCTTTCTTATAATCGCTACAATATATCCACAGTGTCGACAGATGAATTTAGCAGACTGAAAGATCTAAAAGTCTTGCGCTTCCACAGCTGTGGCACAGAACTCCTGGATATTTCATGCAGAATTGCTGAAATCTCTGCTGAAGTCACTGATGTCACTGTATGTTAGAGCTGATGAGACGTCATCCTGAGACGCCAAAGTTGTCCTCGATTGGAGAACGCTTTGAAGAGTGAACATTTCAAACTTCTGTAAAGTGTCTATTGTGAATTTCCAAATGTGAATTTTTTTGGGAAAGTATTTTCAAGTCCTTTCCAAAGCTTTCTTTTTCTAAATATGTCCATGAATACGGTTCTGAAGATGCAGCTGTTGCAGATTTAAAATAATCTAAAATATTAACTTTAGCTTTAAGTTTGTATTTACATCTATATTGATCTATATTGTATATATATATATATATTTTTAACCATGAATGGATAGTAGAGTAAATGTTGTAAAGATTTCTCTTATTTTATTCATTTCATTTTTATTTTGCTTTTATTTCAGTTTTTTTCTTGGGCTACACTTTAATGATTCTATGATTCAATCATCCTCTTTTGCATCACCACTGCTATTATGTCCCATTTGTAAAATTCCTAGGAGCATCTTAAGTTGCTTTGTTACTAGTATTAATTATTATTAGTTATTATTCTGATCATTTTTCATCATTCAGCTTGTCACATTTGGATCAAGTGTATTTAGAGCAGAAAATTAATCAACACCTTCTGACTGACAGAAAAATATATGTAAATATAGTCTCACCAGACTAATATCAACTCTGCATGTTTTTATAGAAATACTTTACGGTGTATGAAAATGAATCCACTGCTTTAAAATCATTTGTGTTTAAAACAATAGCTTTACTAGGTAGCGTGCAGTGAATATGATAAAACCTACAGTTCCAAATTGAACCAGCAGGGGGAGCTGTAACAACATCTTTTGGGCCTTGGTCCTCCTTACAGATATACACTCACTGTCCAATTTATCAGGAACCCCTGTAAACCCATTCATACTCGCAAATATCCAGCCAGCTAATCATGTGGCAGCAGTGCAGTGCGTAACATCGTGCGGATCCAGGTCAAGCGTTTCAGTTAATGCTCACTTCAACATCGGAATGAGGAAAAAATGTGATCTGATAGTGTGACTTTAACCGTGACGTGGTTGTCGGTCCCAGATGGGCTGGTTGGAGTATTTCAGAAGCTGCTGATCGCCTGGGATTTTTACAAATTTTTTTACACACAACAGTATCTAGAGTTTACACAGAGTGATGCAAAAAAACAGAAAAAACAATCCAGTGAGCTGCAGTTCTGCGAATGGAAACGCTTTGATGATGAGAGAGTTCACAAGACAATGGCCAGACTGGTTCGAGCTCACCGGAAGGCTCCCGTAACTCAAATATCCACTCTTTACAAGCGCGACGAGCAGAAAAGCAGCTCAGAATTCACAAAATAGCAAGCCTTGAGGCTAGCAAGACATTGGCGGATCTTTTTCTGATTTTCTCGAAGACTCCCTCGAGGCTGACGTCGAGGCTGAGCGGCGAACCGCCTTCAGAGCTGGAAATGTGCTGAGATGCTTTTCTGCTCATCACGGTTGTAAAGAGTGGTTATTTGAGTTAGCCTTCCTGTCAGGTTGACCTAGTCTGGCTAATTTCCTCCGACCTCTCTCTTCAACAAGGGAGTTCCACCCATAGAACTGTCACTCACTGGGTGTGTGTGTGTGTTTTTTTAAACATTTCTGTTTAAACGGTAAAAATCCCAGGAGATCAGCAGTTTCTGAAATCCTCAAACCAGCCGGTCTGGCACCAACAGCTACGCCACGGTCTGATGTTTGATGTGAACATTAACTGAAGCTCTTGACCTGGATGTGTATAATTTAATGCAGTGTGCTGCTGCTCCGTGATTGGCTTTTTTTTTTTTTTTTTTTTTGCTGTTTTTGCAGCATTTTTCACATGCAGTGATTATTAGTGTTCTTCCTGGCAGGTGCAACAAAGAGGTAACCTGAAAGAGAAAAGCAGATTGGTGTTACTCTACACTGTGTGTGTGTGTGTGTGTGTGTGTGTGTGCTTTGTTCAGCAGGAAGCTCTCTAGGAAGTGAGCAGCAAGATACATTCTGTAAGACATTCCAAGGAGAGCTGTCTTCTGAGGGTAGCTATTTTGGACACGTTTTAAGGATGCGAACAGATCTTTAATCTAACAGACTTTCTGGAGTGTAGATTATAGCCACAGGCAGGTGCTTTACCTCGGTGTTCTTGCTGAGTCGCGACAGGTTTATAGGGAGCTGCTGTTCGATTTTTACCTCCTTGTGTTCCTCTACCTCCTCAACCTGCTCCTTGTGTTCCTCTACCTCTTCAGCCTGCTCCTTCTGTTCTTCTACCCTCTAATTCCTCAACCTGCTCATAGTGTGCTTCTATCTCCTCAACCTGCTCCTCTTGTGTTCCTCTACCTCCTCAACCTGCTCCTCTTGTGTTCCTCTACCTCCTCAACCTGCTCCTCTTGTGTTCCTCTACCTCCTCAACCTGCTCCTC
>CM074976.1:30087553-30096172 GCA_037576825.1 Pangasius krempfi | reverse complement strand
CAACCTGCTCCTCTTGTGTTCCTCTACCTCCTCAACCTGCTCCTCTTGTGTTCCTCTACCTCCTCAACCTGCTCCTCGTGTTCCTCTACCTCTTCAGCGTGCTCCTTCTGTTCTTCTACCCACTACCTCCTACAAAAACAAGCTTTCATAGAGGCGTGCATGCTTTATTTTTCCACTTTGTAGCTCGAATTTGAGTTTAAAAATGATGTAATTCCCAGTTGCAAATTCTCATTTCTGAGTTAAGTCTCTCTTGCTGTTAATTTCTCTCTCTCTCTCTCTCTCTCTCTCTCTCTCACACACACACACACACACACACACACACACACAAAGCATCTCCATCTCCACACCGTTAGTCAATCAATGAAAAAACAATTAGGGCTGGAGTCTCTGTAGGTCAGTGCAGCCGTCCTCCCTCTGATGTACTTCAGTGAACTGTAAGAGTGATTACAGTACAACACGCTGACTAAAGCAGTCAAGATAAAGTCGAGCGTGAACATTTTTAACGTTGATAGATGATGTAAACATGAAACTGACAGTTCATCCCTTTGTCACAGTCCCAGTTCTGCAGGATCAATCACTTCAAATGTGTACAACTCGCATTAAACCTTAAAAGTCTGTGATGATGATGACGAAATATCATGTCTTAATGCTTAATAATTTAGGAATTATGGTATCTTTTTTTTCCAGAGTGCTCAGAGCTGTAGCTGGTCACTTGAATAGACTTGTCCGTAACAGATTTACACAACCAGCTTGTTATTACATCCTTGTAATTTGTAAAGAAACTGTAAGTATGAAATTATTTTTGATTATCTGAATTCATTAAGGAATTTTATGCTCATTTATAGGTAAGTAAATAAACAAAAACTTGAACCTGGTCATTCATAGGATGCTTGGTTAAGTTCATATAACTGTCTCTCAGCCTTTTTAAGACAGACTGAGCTGGAGTTTGGTGTACTGCATCGTTGTGCTAATCTGGGAGTGGATTTCTACTCTTGACTGGGATACTAACAGTTTGCAGCACACATTTGACAGTGCTGGCACTGAGCTACCATCATGAAATTTAACAGTATGTTAATCTTTTGCGTCCTGTGCAATTTGGTACAAACTAGCCACTAGGGGCGCTATTTGCCAAGGGTGCTTGGCCCCCCACAGATCGCTGCTTGCGGCTTGCATTATTTTTAATTATTGTTAATATTTTCTTATAGAAATTATATTTCATTTGTACGTATTGAGCATTATTAGACTATGTTGTTGTATTGTTGTTGTACAAAAAACAATGAACAACGAAGAAAAATGAGCATGGATCCTGACATTTCACAACATGTGATGTTTACGGATACGTGGCGGATTTATTCATTTCGTAAAAAACGTATATATGTGTGGTAAAGCATCGTAAAGCATAATGGGAAATGTTGCTGTAAAATCCGCGTCCCTGCCTGATTTTGCACTGCCATTGTTGCGCATGCGCATATTTTATGACGCTCCCGGGTTTGTACCGTGTGTGTGTGTCATTTTCCCACATTACAGTCTATTTAGTGACATTTACTATTAGGAAGATCATCAATTATTAATTTTAAAACTCTAAATAAAAATATATGTGGCCTTTTGCATTACACAGATGAGAAATCTATACATTTTTGAACCAATTTTGGAATATACATTTCTTTTAATATCGATTATGTTGGCGATTCCAACTTAAATATGTACAAAGCAAATTATTTTTAAATATCTATTTTTTATTTATGTGCTTCTAACAAATTAGTTTGCATATCAAGATAGTATCCTAACGTGTGGTGGTGCTCGCGCATGCGCAGCCGATTGACTCGCGCCGTAACACCTTAACGCATGCGCGGTACAGATCAGGCGGCTTCGTCGCCACGCACCTAATTTGCACTGCGCATGCGTGGTACTAAAGCACTAGACAGCACAACACAACTAATGCACAACACACCTGCGCGCCACCTGCCGCAGTAGAAGAAGAAATAAGACGAAGAAGAAGAAGAAGAAGACGTTTAAAATGGCGTAGCTGCTCACTTGGAGACGCAGTGACGCTTAGCTTGGAGAAGTTAATGCTTAAAGTATTTTTAATCTTTTTAAACTTTTTGCACTTAATAGCAAATGAAATGTATGTTTATGTTTAGCACTTTGTTTGAAAACTAGTCTTTTTTTGAAGTGTTAGCGTTTTTCACTTCCATGGTTTGCTTCTCAATTATAGCGAGCAAAACAAACAAACAAACAAACAGCACCTGTGAACCATAACTTAATTAAATATCTAGTAATTGAAGTTTAAAAAACAACAACAACAACAACAACAAAAAAAAAACCCTTTTCTTTAGTCCCGTGGCAGTATATTTTTTAACTGTAGGAATTAAACTTGGAAAACAAAATGCCTTCTGTTTACATGCTAACTGCAGTGACTGACACACACACACACACACACACACACACACACAAAATAAATAAAAACTAGAAAAAAAAGAAAAGAAACTAAAGCATCATAGGATAGTATATTATTACTTCTACAGCCAGTTGATTTTTGGAGATTTTATTTAAATTATTTTTTATTTTTAACAGTGAATGTGTTTTGATTAATTTGAATGATTTTAAAAATTATTTTACAACTTTTTTTTTTTTTTAGTAACTCAATAATTGTGTACGTGAACAGGGTAAACACGTATAAAATCAAAAGCGCAGTAGGGCTGGTTTATTATTCCTAGAAACTGTATGTATTTAAAAAACAACAAAAAAAAGGTACTGGTGATCCTAAAACAACTCAACAAATGGGTACTGGTGATCTTGAAACAAAATTTAAATGGGTATGTGTGAGTGTAAAACTCTAAACTGTAAGGGTGTTTACTTTTACATGTACTCTAGCACCAGGGGTTTTGTGTATTCCTTCAGGTACATCACAGCGCCTCCATCGCCGGTGCAGCGGAACGTTCTGGTGAGCGACAAGGTCTTCATATCCACCACCTCAGAGTTCACAGCCATGGACCCGCCCGTCTTCCGCTCGGGTTAGACTCATGAGATGTCCGGCACTGTCACACCGACCTAGCGTTAAGGGTCGGAGCACAAGAATCCTGCACCAGCTTTAAAAACTAAACTCGTTTCAGTCTTATTGTGTTTCATCTGGTTAGTTTTTTTTTGTAATCAGTGCCTTCGCTTATTTATTTGTAGCCAATTCCTGGATTTATAATTAAAAGTATTGCTGGTGATCCGCTCTTACATTTTTGTAGGATATGAAAATGCAAATAATGGCAAATATTATTTTGTCTAACATTAGCCTTTATTGCTATAAGTTGATAGTTAATACTTGTTTAAGTTAATACTTAAAGCCTGTATTGCTTTAAGTTGATTAGAATTACAACAGTCTTACAATAGATTTGAAGACTTTTTTTTTTAACACAAATCTTTTTCACAGGGTAATCTGAGCGCGCCAAGTGCGGCGTCGGGCCTGCAGCGCCACCCCCGTGGCTGCCGCAGGCTCCACTTCTTCCCACGTCCCCTCCAGTGACGAAACCTGCAGCAGCACCGTGGCTGTGGCCGTGAGTGATCTCGGCAAATACGACAAGGTCATCAACCCCAGAAACACCAGGAACTCCAAGAAAGGGCACACAAAAGGTACTAAAGACACGGTCAAACACAAGTTACAAGTCACTTACAACTCCTTGTTCCTTGTAACTACCTTTGCCCTTTAAAGGTGTAGATTCCACCCCCCCATCCCCCCCCAAGATCATCATCTCCGATGGTTATGTAGGTGTTTTTTTTTTATTTTTATTTTTAAAAAACTCCTTGAGCCCACCATAGCTCCACCCTCACTGGACCTATGGTGGCCAGTAGTGTAAAGTTCAGCTATCATAAGATCAGTATTATCATGAGGAACTATGGAGCTCTCTCTAAACAACTAGTTAATTATACTAGTTCTTATACAGAGTTAGATTATCTTAGCTCTTAGATTAGCATCTTCCATGCGGCCGGCGCTGATCTATTGTGCTTGGTGATTAATGCCAATTATATTGCATTTCTTCTGAGTGACTTGTGATGTGAAATTTGGTTGGCTACTCAGGCAAGCGAGATGATCCCAGCCGGTCTAATGGTGGCGCTATAGTGGAGCAGTGTACGTTTCAGCCCATACAGCAAGAAGTGCTGAGTCCTTGAGTCCTACGACGCTTGTGTACATGTATGTTTGGATATTTATGTGCATGCATTTTGTCCTCGGATGCCAGGTCTGGTTCATTATGTTGTCGTCTTCTGTTTTCTTTAATTAATCATAGCGACTAAATCTTTAGATGCATTAGGCTGTGAGTGTTCTTCTGCTTTGATATAGGAAATCGATGCATCAAGCTTTTCTGTCTGTGACACATCATTTTCATTAGCTTACCGCCTGCAGTATCACATTAAATCCGTAGCATTTTGAAAGAACCAGTGTATTTATTCAACACCTTTTCACCCCCCCCTTTCCCCAAAGGCGAAAAAAGCCCCTTTGTTTAAAACTTAAAATTTCATCCAAAGTTCATCAAACATAAAGTAACTGCTGTATCTACTAGTTATCCACTGACAGGACTCTTAAGTTTGTGATTTTTGCTGAAAGTGCAATTTTAGTGTCACTCATAAGTAAAGTCCACGTCAATGAAGCCTTTTTCAGGACATTGCAGTGTTTAGGGCTTATACATTTGCGTATAAAAGTCTGCGCACCCCTGGCCAAATTAATTTTAGTAGTCAGCTAGGAGACTTTCCATTTTTATTTTAGGAAGTTTCACTCACTCTTGCAGGATGTTTCTAGTTCTAAAATATTTCTGGGCAGCTCTCTGCATGCACAGGATGTTTAAAAAGTACCTACACATTGTCAGTGATGTGCAAGTCAGGGGACTGTGAGGGCCATTCCAAAAGCTTCAGCTTGCATTTCTTGAAGTAGTGAGGCATATTTTGGCTCTGTTGTAGAAGCCAGGCTCTTTTCAGCATCAGATTCTGGACTGATTGTCAAACATTTGTTTCCAGAATTTGCTAATATTTACTAGAATCCATTCTTTCACCTGCCTATGCATGTGCCACTGGCTGCCACACAGCCTTAAAGCATAATAGATCGACCCCCATGCTTAACAGTTAGCAACATGTTTTTTTTCATCAAAATGCTCCTCCTTTTTTCCCTCCAAACAAACCTTTGGTGATTGTGGCCGCGGAGATCTAGTTTACTTCATCAGACCACCGCACCTGTTCCCAAAATGCCTCTCATGTTTCTTTCTATTGTTTTGCATCCGTCGGCGTATGTTCACTTTGGTCATGAGGGTGCAGGTGAAGTTTCTTTCTGATGACTCTTCCATGCAGTTCATGTTCGTGCAAGCACCACTGCACCACCACTCCTATGCCAGCTAAATCTTCCTGCAGTTCTGTGTGAGGGAATTCTTGGCCTTCCATTTCTTGCCTTGACTTCCACAGCTCCCCTTAGCCGCCCCTTTTTAATGGTATTTCAGACGGTGGAAATTGTGAGTTGGAATTGCTCTGATATCTTCTTAGCTGTCCTCTGCTTCGTAAGCATTAAATGAGCTTCATTTTCAGATCTTCAGTCAGCTGCTTAGAGCCCGTGGTTGTTGAGTGTTAGCACAAGACTACTGAATTATTTCTAATGACAATTCTTTACCTGCCTAACGAGTCCTAATGAGTGAATTAAGACCTAAAGAGTTAATTAAGTTCCGAGATTTTACAACTGGAAGCGTGTCCTTTTGGACATTGCATGAGTACTATTTTATTTAATCAAATATAAAGTAACTGTGCATTTGCAGAAAATGTTTTTTTTGGATATAGCTGTAGCTACTAATTAGCCTCTTGACAGGTATTCATTATTATTGAAAATCTGATACTTAATGACTTAATAGCTTAATGGCAGATTGCAAGTAACGTACACGGTAAGACGTATATTTGTTTACTTGAGCGTTGTTTCTGCCTGCGGTGCTGTTCACGTGTGCTTCCCTCTTTGGGGTGCTTTCTTCTGTGGTGGTTAAAGGGGGGTATGTTGTAATTCCTCGATGCGGCAATCTTGCCTTTGCAAACAACCGTTGTTTTACTCCATGTCCATTGTGTAAAATCCAGCAGTTCCACGTAACGTTTGTTTGTTGTTACTATAGAAACAGTAGTGAGCGCATTAATATAAACCTGATTTATATTAACTAATGTCAGATCTGCTGGTATAGAAAGTTAATCAACACAGTCTGACCAATCAGAATCGACCATTCAGCAGCACTGTGGTCTAAATAAGGATAAACATTTATAAATATTGTAAGATGTTGTTTTTTCCTGCTGAGTGCAGTCTCTCTTGTGCAGTGTGTGTGTGTGTGTGTGTGTGTGTGTGTGTGTGTGTGTGTGTGTGTGTGTGTGTGTGTGTGTCTCTCTCTCTCTCGTGTTCTTTAGAGAGTGTTGGTACTGAAACACACACAACCGCTGAAATGAAAGTTTATTGATTGAACCTTCTAGCTACTACAAATAAGGAAATGACAGGAATAAGAGAGAAAGGATTAATTACTCCTCCTTCTGGCACTTTATTGATCACCAACTTTCTCAAAGTATTAACCTGTCAGACAAGGAAGGAACATAGAAAGAGTGCGCGTGTGTGTGTGTGTTAGCGGAGAGAGTTGAGATGTGGGCGTAAATTGTGTGTTTGGCTTCTCTCGTTTATTAATACTCAGCCTTTATTCACTTTCGACTGTGATGCAGGCTTTTAGGTCCGAGGAACAGATGCATAACATTTGAGGCACTACGCTATTCATTTATGTCCAGAGCGAGGCTGCGAATGACAATATGGCTTGTAGGCTGTTTGGAAATGGCTGACACTGCTGATTCTCTCTCTCTCTCTCTCTCTCTCTCTCTCTCTCTCTCTCTCACGCACGCACACACACACTACAGCATTAAGGCTCGCAGCCAAAGATTTCATTTGTGTGTGTTTGCTTTGCCGCTTTTGAGTTTTTATATATATATATATATATTTATATGCAGTGAGCTGTCACTTCTTGTTCTCTCGTCGTGTCTCCAATATGGACTTGTTTGCAAACAAAATATACCTTTGTATGCTTTAATCAGAGTGGAAGTCCACACACTGTGCATGCATTACATAATCAAGCTGTTGAGGGTTTTCTTAGTCATTTCTTGAGTAAAAATGAGCGCACGTTCTGGCAAAGAGCACGGAAAAGTTTCGTTTCCGTTCATTCCAGCGCCGCTAATGCACTCTTATCAGGACGTGTGTTTATGAAAGACTGAACAGAACAAGATGCCTTGGCTATATTGTGTGGAAAATGTTTGCGTACACCAAGCACAAGACTTTTTGAGTTTTCGGTAACTTATTTGCTCAGTCTTTGCCTTTATAACTGACTTGGTCATTGTGTAACTTGCTCCTGGCATAACTGTTAGAAGCTGTGCTTGAAGTAGGGAAAGTTGCGTGTATTCAGCGTAGGGTTACGCAGCTGCTTACACTGATCGTATGCAAATAGCCCTCGTGTAGTTCGCGCTTGAGAAGAGGATTTTCAGGGGATAGAAAATGCAGACTGAAGAAGCAGGTCACGTTTCCCCCACCTTTGCTGTCAAATGCAGTACGATTTTATAATAAAAGCAAAGTTGGGTTTAAGTCGAGGGTCAGAATTGCTCCTAATGGAGACACGCCTCTGTTTTCAGCAAACGCCACCCCTCTGAGTAGCTGTAGACATCTAATATTAGCATTTCCGTTATTAAATCTGCTCTGACATTAAAATCAGTTCGCTTTTATATATTTAGCAAATGAGTGTGTAGCTTATTTTGTACTAACATGCTAAAGAAAGAAAGAAATGTTGTTGCAGGTAATAGTGCTGGACCTCCTTCCCTTTTCTAAGAGAAACCTTTTTTTTTTTTTTTTCCTTTTCTTTACGTTCTGCCACAGATGACCAAGCATGCAGTTTTACACACACACACACAGACACACAGAGCTAAAGCCCATGCGTAAGCAGCTTTTCTTTACGTTGACCCGGAGTGTGTTGTCGTGCTGATGAAATGGAGCGATCCATTTCCCTCGACCTGCCGTCCACACAAAACAAATGGAGCAGGAACCTCGGCTTCCATCTCGTCCATTTAATTAGCATTTGCATTGCACTTGCATTGTCCATTCATTTATCAGCCATCAGAAGCCCCCAGCACAGCTTTTTAATCCCCACTTAAACACACTCGTCCTTTGTTTTTTTTTTTTTTTTTTTTTTTTTTAAAATGTCACGCCATCAGCAATAGTTCTGCGTCAGCAGTAAACAAGCGGTGAGCTGCAGCTTTAATCCAGACCGCAGCCATCGCTCAGTGACCTCGTGCTCTTCTCTGCACTGTGTGAGTTTTGCACCAGTGCGTGCTGGAGTTGAATCAGGAACACGCTCTTCTGTGACTGGAAACGTTGACGCATGAATGAAGATGCGTCGCAGGATGAATTCTCCACATTTACACGCAATGGCATTTGGTAGACGTCTTCTCCAGAGCGACTTGCAAGTATCTCATTTATACAACTGAGCAGTTGAGGGTTAAGGGCCTTGCTCAAGGGCCCAGCAGTGGCAGCTTGGTGGTGCTGGGATCTGAACTCTCAACCTTCCAAAAAGTCCAACGTCTTTACCACTGAGCTTC
>CM074976.1:30075383-30082453 GCA_037576825.1 Pangasius krempfi | reverse complement strand
GTGTGTGTGTGTGTGTGTGTGTGTGTGTGTGTGTGTGTGTGTGTGTGTGTGTGTGTGTGTGTGTGTGTGTGAAATTGATGGTAGAAAGTGAACAGTTCAGCACACTGGCCTCTAAATAAAGTCTAACCTTTCTGCAAACACAACATCCTTAACTGTTACTGAGGTCATCTCTCTCTCTCTCTCTCTCTCTCTCTCTCTCTCTCTCTCTTTCTGGTTCTCGGGTTCTCTTTCTGTCTGTCTCCGATTCAATTCAGTGAGCTTATTTTTTTGGCACGAGCATTACAGCAGTTACAGTATTTGCAGATCATGCATCTCGCTCTGTCTGTCGTTCCGTCTCTTTCTGTCTTGTGTCTCTGTCAGTTCAATTCAGTGAGTTTTATTGGCATCATCTCCGTAACAGCAGTTCAAATATTGCCAAAGAACTGATACGCCTTTCTCTGTTTCTGTTTCTCGCTCTCTCTCTCTCTTTTTCCGTCTCTCTGTCTTCCCTGCAGATTTAAACAGTTCCTCGAATCTCACTCCATTCTGACTTTCTCTAACATTTCTAATGCAAAACATGCCCTTTTAAGCTCTAACACACACACACACACACACACACACACACACACAGACGTTCTTCCCATAAGTGCTGAAATGAAACTGTACACCAATCTAATCTCCTCCTCTGAACAGCAGAGATCCGTAGAGCTCACACTTCCACACGCTTTTGACCTTTTTGTGTAATTTATACTGAATATCGTCGTTTACATTTTGATTCAAAGCGACTTAGAAGTGAGACAGAATCCTGCCCAAGAATCCAGTCCAAGCTCAGAGCAGTCAGCGAAGCAGACAGTGATATACGAGTTTCCATTATTACACACTAAAAGAAAGCTGGTGACGTTATTTTATAAACAGTGATGTAAGGCCACGTGTGTCATACACACTCACTCTCAGCACTGTAAAATAAACGGCTATATATAAGGTGGCTAATAATCCCAAATTCAGCTTCACCACGCAACCCTGTTGTTGATTGTTTTCGTATAACAGCATGCCACTGGGTGCTTTTTTTTGCTCATCCAGGTCATTTGATTCATTAGTTTATTATATGAACGACATAGTAAATGGATTATTTTTTTTTTTTTGGTTGACCATCAGTGGCTGTAAGGCAAAATGACAGGTCACGATATCCTATGGGTGCTGTTTTTATTTATTTATTTTACTAATTATTTTTTAAATATTTAAAGTATGAAATGAAAAACAAAATTATCCTCGACATCGCTGACAAAAATGAATGCAAGTCTACAGGGGGGCACTTACATTTGAGTGTAGGACCGATAGCAGGACTGATGCTCGACATTCATTATTCATCATTCATCATTCATTCTGAGCCCTTATTTACATTCAGGAAACGATGCTGTAGCGATCTGGGGTTGAACTCTGAGAACGAGAGTAGAGGGACTCGTTGGACGACGTGATCGGTGAGTGCGGAGATCTGCAGGGCGTCATCACATCCCGCTGACTCTGATGGCACTGCGCTGTTGTTCACACACCTCCAGATTGCTTAGCATTCGAAAACTCGCACGCAGTAAGAAAAGGTCAGCGGAAATATATAAAGTCGGAGTGTAGGGTTGGTTGCTCACCTTTAACACAGGCTGGGTGATTGTGTGTGTGTGTCTGTGTGTGTGTGTGTGTTCCTCACAGGCTGTGATTTTTGATTAATAAATAAATAAATAAAACACATTTCTACGCAGCCTTCTCCTCAGTAGGTACACGTGCTACACGATCATAATTTGCTGGTTTGACATAATAATCTTGTATATAATAATAATAATAATAATCTTGAGACATCTAATGAGCATGCAAGTCTAATGAGTAGGATTAAATTACAGATTCTAGATGTTTGAATGATATATCAGATGTGTCTGTTGTACAGGGTTTTGGCAGAACGGAGTGTGTAGAAGCCCCTGTCACAGGTGAGAGAGAGCACGTCACCTCAGCGAGCACTGAGACACGTGCACTCAGTTATGCTCATTCAGTACAGCGGCGTTTGCTTTGAGGTTTCTCTCTAACATGACAAGTGGCATTGTTTTTGTCTTAATAACTTTGAGAGAAGAGTGAGGATGGTGACGGAATGACTGTTTATAGCTGCTAGAAAGTGAGTGAGAACATTTTGTTGTTGCTTTAAATTCCAGAGGTGATGTGATAATAATAATAATCAGCTTAAAGCTGGTAAGATGAGATTAGATGTTTTTCTAATGGAGAGAATTTTTCAGTTTTGGGCAATGGTGGCTCAGTGCTTAAGGCTTGCTGGTTTACTGTTCTTCTTCTTTCTTGGTGCCCCGTGTGTTAACTACAGTCATGTGAACTCCGGAAAATAACGACTATCAGAAATCTTTAAGATGTCGATGATACTGCTGCAATATTGGGCTTGGATATTCAAAACGATGCAATAGTCATCTTCCTGGACGGTTGTTCAGCTCGCGCTTAATGTGCGTTTAATGTGCTGAGCTTGAAATTGGCACCCGGAGGAATTACATACACCATTAAATTCCCGGCACTGCTTTATTCCCCGCTGACCTTAAAGCCGTAGTTCAACACCGCTGAGCTCCGAGTCTTCTGCATTCTGTCTTCATATCTATAAACACAGAGGAGTTTGATATTTGTGGATTACATCCACATCAGCGATGTGAGCGAATCCCCGCTGGTGGGATCGTGAGCCCAATTAAAAGATACAATGCATGTAATGTAATGGAGAAATACTTCATCATTTTTTTTAAAGGAAGGCAAAATCCCAAATGCTGTTGTTTTAGACTTATAGAGGTCTCCTAGGCATCATGTTATACTGTACTGTACTGATGCACTATGTAATGAATAAAGCATACACACACACACACACAGAGAGAGAGAGAGAGAGAGAGAGAGAGAGATGGGCACACACAGACAGGGAATTGGGCACACAGTAAGAGAGGGAGAGAGAGAGAGATGGGCGCACACAGTGAGAGTGAGAGAGATGGGCACACAGAGACAGGGAAATCGGCACACAGTAAAAGAGAGAGAGAGAGAGAGAGAGAGAGATGGGCACACAGTAAAAGAGAGAGAGAGAGAGAGAGAGAGAGAGAGATGGGGACCCACAGTAAGAGAGAGAGAGAGAGAGAGAGATGGTGACCCACAGTAAGAGAGAGAGAGAGAGAGATGGGCACACACACAGAGACAGGGAATTGGGCACACACTGTAAGAGAGAGAGAGATGGGCACACAGTAAAAGAGAGAGAGAGAGAGAGAGATGGGCACACACACAGAGACAGGGAAATGGGCACACACAGTAAGAGAGAGAGAGATGGGCACACAGTAAAAGAGAGAGAGAGAGATGGGCACACACACACACAGATGGAGATGGGCACACACAGTAAGAGAGAGAGAGATGGGCACACAGTAAAAGAGAGAGAGAGAGATGGGCACACACACACAGATGGAGATGGGCACACACAGTAAGAGAGAGAGAGAGAGAGATGGGCACACACAGTAAGAGAGAGAGAGAGAGAGAGATGGGCACACACAGTAAGAGAGAGAGAGAGAGAGATGGGCACACACAGTAAGAGAGAGAGAGATGGGCACACACACACACAGAGACAGGGAGATGGGCACACACACACACAGACAGCGTGTGTGCGTGTGTGTGTTGGGGGGGGGGGGGGGTATCTGAATTCCTCTGACGCAGGCAGTGAGTACAGACGTCTCGCGCGCACCGTGTGCATCTTTCCGTCATCTCCGTTGTTAATGTGACAGTCTCCGTTCTTTGCGTCTTGCTCCGGCTTCCTGAGTGGTTTGCATGCTGCGCTCTCCGAGGTGCTGAAACCCGGTCGCCTCTCCCGTTAATTAACACGCTGTTCGCCAGCGACGCACGCGCCTTTAATGCGACACGGCGCGGAGGCAGACGGTCGCGCGAGAGCCGGACTGAACCCCTGATTCACCCCCCCCCCCCCCACCCCACCCCCTTCTCCAGTTTCCCGCCCCGGAGAGAGGAGATGAGAGGAACTGAGCTGCTTCTGCACGTCGAGCGCGCGGTGTAAAGGATGGCGCCGTGTTTGGCGCGCGCGGTGCTGCGCGTGCTGAGCTGTTTCAGCGTGTCGCGGGTTTTGGCCGGTAAGTGCGCGAGCGCGTCTACGAGACAAAAGGCAACAGGCTTTTCGCGAGGGTTGTGGAATTCGTGCTGGTGCGCGCGTGTGAGAGACAATGTGTGTGTGTGTGTAAGAGAGAGAGTGAGAAATGGGTTGCATGCTCTGCACGCGACCATGCTTAGCGTCCTCGTGCACTGCACGTTGCATTGGGATTACAGGTGACAATATCAGGTCAGAGGCATGACTAGATCTTGTGTACCTGTTGCTCTCTCTCTCTCTCTCTCTCTCTCTCTCTCTCTCACACACTCACACACACACACACACACACACACACAGCGAGAGAGACGGGATTATATTTTCAAGTAAAAAATAAAATGTATTTTATGTAAATTAATTTTATTATTCATATACACTCACCATCCACTTTATTAGGAACACTGGTACACCTGCACGTTCATGCAGTCATCTACTCAGCCAATCATGTTGCAGCAGCAGCAGCAGCACCATGCATAAAATCCTGCAGTTCCAGGTTCAGAGCTGCAGGTACATCACATCAAACATCAGACTGAAGCAAAAGTGTGACCTCTGCGACTTCGATCACACCAGAAGGGCTGGTCTGTGCTTCATATAACACACTGTTGTGTGTGTGAAATTCCCAGGAGGTCAGCAGTTTAGGAGATACTCGAACCAGCCCTTCTGGTACCGACGTCCATGCCACGAGCAAAGTCACAAATGTATCTGCATCCTCCTGATTGGCTGATTAGATAACTGAATGAATGTACAGGCGTTCCTATTAAAGTGGACGCTGAGTGTATTGTATGTACACGTATATCTGAATGTCATACTATATGTCATTATAGCATGAATTAAAAAAAAAAATCAGCCAATCAGATCAGATGAAGATGTTTCCTGAGCCAGAACTTCATCGCGAGACTCAGAACAGGATCAGTGCATAACTCCTAACTGACAGGTTAAACGAAATCGTAAGAATTGCATAAAAAAGCGAAAGTCTGTGTGCTGAAGGTTTTGGAAGAAGCCCTCGCATTCCTACAGTAAAGCGTATTTTACCCTGGAATGGAAAGAGCAGGATGAGTCAGGATCAGGTGAGCATTAACATGGCAGTGAAGTTTCTTTTTGGTGCCTCGGCTCGACATTTCCAGATTATTAAACACTTTCGCTGTTAAACAGTGAAAACATTAAAGCGAACGACTGTCATCGGCCGTCAGCGCTACAGATTTACAGTTGACCATAAAATCAAGAATCAGGGAGAGAAAAGTGCATGTGGCTGTAAAACATTAGCAGGAGCGGCCATAAATTCACTGCTAATGTGGAGAAGACGTCCATTAATCAGAAACTGGAGTCTTCCTCCTCCTCCTCCTCCTCCTCTTCCTGCTTTTCCTCCTCCTTCTTCTTCTCCCCTTCCTAATGCTCCTCCTCCTCCTCCTCTTCCTGCTTTTCCTCCTCCTTCTTCTTCTCCTCTTCCTAATGCGCCTCCTCCTCTTCCTGCTTTTCCTCCTCCTTCTTCTTCTCCTCTTCCTAATGCTCCTCCTCCTCCTCCTCCTCTTCCTGCTTTTCCTCCTCCTTCTTCTTCTCCCCTTCCTAATGCTCCTTCTCCTCCTCCTCTTCCTGCTTTTCCTCCTCCTTCTACTTCTCCCCTTCCTAATGCTCCTCCTCCCCCTCCTCTTCCTGCTTTTCCTCCTCCTTCTTCTTCTCCTCTTCCTAATGCTCCTCCTCTTCCTCCTCCTTCTCCTCCTCCTCCTCTTCCTGCTTTTCCTCCTCCTTCTTCTTCTCCTCTTCCTAATGCTCCTCGTGCTCCTCCTTCTTCTCCTCTCCCTCCTCCTCCTTCTTCTCCTCCTCCTCCTCCTCCTCCTTCTTCTCTTCTTCCTCCTCCTTCTCCTCCTCCCTTTCCTTCTCCTCTTCGTGATTTTCCTCCTCCTCTTCTTCTTCTTCCTCCTCCTCCTTCTCCCAGGACCATAAGTTACTTTAAGCATTATTTTTATTATTTTATTATTTCTTTCATTATTATTTGGCTCGTATGAATTGTTCCAAATTTGCACTGAGGTCTGTCTTTAAGACACGCCTACACAATGGGTATATCCATAAATCATATGTACAAAAGTTTTATTGCTTATTGCTATTAGAATAATAAAGAAGACACTAACACACAGGGGAATGAAGCACTTTGTTATAGGAAAATAGTCAACAATGAGGTGGTGTGATGATGCTGCGTTCCTCTTTCAATGTTGTGGCTCGTCTGTTAAACAACTTAGCTCCTGTTATCACGAACGCAATAGCGGCTAGACACACATTTCTCTCTTTTTTCTCTTTGTTGGAGTAAAAAATGCAGCTTGTCATGTTACTGAGAAACCTCGAAGCGTAAACTCCTCCATCCTGAAGACCCTGGAGACGCAGACACTGGAGACTCCTTCCTTAAATGTTAAATAAACGCCTCCTTACAGAAAAGTTCCTCATATCAGCGATTATCTGCAGCAGCGACGTAACAGTCCAGAGTGAGAATAAAATAAGAGCGAGGTGTGTGTTGGCCTCGTTGTAACACACTAGAGCGCGGCACAGGGACGCATTTTCTCCTCCAGCATCTCCACCACCTCCACCACGTTCCCATCAGCCTAAACGCCACAGCCGAGTCAGCAGGAATTTTATCATCGAGCTCAAAAGTTTGAGCCCCCGTGGACATCCTTTAGTTCATTTGTCCCAGTATGTGTCTCGTTAATGTCTCTAATGACAGCACAGTCAGCACATTTATCCTGTTCAAGTCACATTTAAGTCATCAACATTTCAAGCAGATGTAAACTCTCATGTTTTTTTTTTTTTTCCAAGTCAAATAAAAGAAAAACGGTTGTGCAATGTGGTATATTTACAGCAGTACAGGTTCGCTTTCACAAATGTTCTCCAGTAACTTGTCTGCCCACGTTTTGCTGCCTCCGATATCTTTCACATCATCTGAGCAGCTTTT
>CM074976.1:30057883-30072883 GCA_037576825.1 Pangasius krempfi | reverse complement strand
AATACTAATTACATAAGCTTTAGCTAAAATTATTTCCCGCATTACGGCTGTATATTAGAGTCATCTGCACAGAGCGAGCATTTAGCACTGACATTTGGCCTCAGATAGAGGGATTTCTATTTGAGATCCCACAAATCACTGTGAAGCATGGTGGTGGTAGCACCCTGTTGTGGGGATGCTGTTCATTAGCAGGAATCAACCACAAATTAAAAAAAAAAAAAGGGGAAATTTTCAACGAAATTCAAAAAGTGCTCAGTATTCACAGCTGAAAGAGAATGATAAAATCAAACCTGGATACCGAGAGAGGATCAATGTGGGATTACAGCTCAATGGAAATAGAAGAATCCTGGCTGGCTTCTTTTACTTTTATTTTGGAGAACATTGTTAATACATTCAATTTCCTTTCTGACACTCAAAACTTTTGTTGTTCTTAGACAGGAAGCTGAATCAGCAGCTCAGGCTTCGAAGTGGTCTAAACTCTGCATACTGAAAACGAGAAACTGTTATTTCAGTTTCGAAACTTCGATTAAAACAGTATTTTCGGCAGATGGCTTCCTGTGAGATGCTGACTTTTTCCCTTTGTTTTGTCCGTTTTCTTGCTGACAGAAAAGGTACGTGCACATGCTGCGCTTCATACAGGAAGTGAACACCACCACGCGGAGCTGTGCATTGTGGGATTTGGAGGCGGAGACCGACTACATCGTGCACGTGCAGTCCATCAGTGTGCACGGGACGAGTCCGCCGAGCGAAACTCTGCGTTTCAGGACGCCAAAGGAAGCCGAGAGACAGGCGTCTAAAAGTAAACACACCAGATGCTCGGCCATGCCAGCTGTGTCTAACTGGTTATGAATATTAATAATACAGAGAAAGAATGAGTTCATGCTGAACATCAAGTCATGGGAAATACTTTAACTTGTTCTCACACACACACACATGCAATCAGTGCAATCTTCACATACGCAGTCCTACAGCCAGAAAGTATATAATGGGTTCAAAACTCATAGTATATGATGAGAATTTGGAACATTTGTTGCTCAAAATTGTTTACTTCTCTAAAATCACCCTCTAAGCACATTGCTTTCTTCCATTCTTATTATTTAATAAGATTTCCCCTCTGTTGTAAGGTTCTGTCTACAGTAAATGGGTTGCCATTCACAAAAGTTGGCCGAGTAGAAACTTTTAGAAATCTAGAACCATTATCCATCCAAAGAAGCTCTAAGCTCCTGGCAAAAGCGATTTGAGACCTCATTTTCTGACAGAAGCAGACGGGACAACGTTCCTAATAAGCTAAAAGAGTTATGGACTGTCACTTTCACACAGCCGTCATGCTAAACTTAGGAGTGTGACGTTCTGTCAAGCTGACAGCTGCCATGTATCTCCTTAGACGAAGTCACCATGGAGGAAGTGGGGCAAGCCAGTCAGCTCAGGGCGGGGGAGCTCATCATCATCGTGGTGGTGCTAGTAATGTGGGCAGGTAAGAAGAACCTCAAATGCTTTGTTGAAAAAAATGATGAGAATTAGCCTTCTATTAACCATAATCCTTAACTATCCTGGTGGGATAATTGTTACTGGAAACCAGGCCAGTTCCTATTAGAAGGACGTTTGATTTATTGAATTTTTTTTTCCAAGCTGTAAGCTTTTGTTTAATCTAGGCTTAATCCTAAATATCAAAAAAACACTGTTCCTGTTTGTTGTTCTTTCGCTTTCAGGTGTGATTGCCCTGTTCTGCCGTCAGTACGACATAATCAAAGACAACGAGCCTAACAATAACAAAGACAAAGCCAAGAATTCGTCGGAATGCAGTACCCCTGAGCACCCGACGGGGGGGCTGTTACGGAGCAAGGTGTAACCCCACCACCTCCACCTCCACCTCCGCCCAGAGCTCAGAAGATGACGAGCAGGTGAATCGGTCTGGCAAGTTACTCTGTAGAAGCTTAAGCCTCGTCCTCACCTCACCTTGTTTCACCGTATCAGCTCAGCACCTATCATTTAATTAAAAAACTTAGAAAACCAACACAAACAACCATCTGTCATGTTTCATAGCCATTTTATTATTTATTCATCATCAGGAACCTCTTTTTTTCCTAGTCAAGATATGTTTGAACATTAATATAAGTAGCTAGCTAGCCAAGGAGAACCAGGCGATTGTATTTTATTGCGAAATATCTAGCTAGCTTTGAAGAATCAGAGCTCCATGTATCCTAGATAATTAGCTGCAAAGAACATAATTTCTACTAAGATTTATGAACCGTATTATATTATATTATATTATATTATGTTATATTAATATGGAATCTTTTATTAGAGCCCCTTTTGTTTATTTTAAGGCTGGGCTATTTGCACCCAGGTCAAAATAGGAACTGTGTAATTTTAACACCCAAGCTTGCTAGCAAACTTTAATCACACGATGTTAGCCAGCTTTTTAGTGACCAGCTCTACTAATCAGATTGAGAGTGGCGACTGCTTTTAATTTGACAATGAAACAGTTAGCCTAATGTTAGCTAACGGCTTTAATTACCTTTAGAGTTAGTCTAATGTTAGCTAACCCTCTTACTCCCTGGACATAGTGTATTTCTGATATAAAGACATCTGCTCGCATTGTCGTGTCTTGTCTAGTTGCGCATATAAAATATTTAACACGTGAAGCTGTGAAAAGAAGGCGACAGTCATATTTCGATTTATATTCATATTCATATTTAAGCACATTGTACACATCTAACTGAGGCTTCATCAGGATATAAAACTGAGTTATTAGGATTGCAGTGCTAAGGCTAATAACTCCCATTAAACATTAACTCCAGAGTGATGTATATCATCGTCCTTCTCGTTCGCTCAACTCATGTTCTTCTCTCTCTCTCTCTCTCTCTCTCTCTCTCTGTCTCTCTGCCTATGCATTTTTTGAAACAGTTCCTCAGCCACAGCAACAACAGCACCAACCAGATGCCATCTGTGACCGTTATCAAGGTGTGACAGGACACATTTCTTCAAAAAAAAGGACAAAAGATTGGAATGTAATGACAGCACACGCTGCTCCAGCTGAGGCTCGGATGAGCCGGGTATCACGGCACCTGGCTCCAGTCTGAAGAGCAACAGAGAAGATAACGGACAAACAGGAGGACGTACAGTACGTGCGGCGCCGACGGGTTTTAGTGACGAGACCAGAGCCGACGCTGGACAGCAGTGAGGAGATTAAAATGGAGGGATGCAAAGGAAAGCAGTCTTTTCTCGTCGTCTTATCAGGAAACAACCAGCTGCTCTCTACATCATTACACTGACGTGGATGAGGACGCTCTGGAGTGACGTGAACCTCGCAGGACTTCTTCTCATCCCGTCTCTTCGGCGTCTCGAATTCTCAACATGCTCTTCAAGTGAGATCAAACTTTTGATAAAGCTGCAGTGATTTCTACCACAGCACTGTTTGAATTTATTTTCTATAACAGCAGCTCTGACAGCAGTGCAGCTGCAAGTCACAGGTTTATATTATCCTCTAGTTTCTATAGCAACTACTTCTTTATTTAAAAAAACAAAAAAAAAGAAAAACACAATTGGTAATGTGAGGTTTTCTGTAAGGAGACGTTTCTTTCACATTTATGGAAGGAGTCTCCAGTGTCAGAGTTGTTTTTTTTTTTTTTTCTGACAGTTTCAGGAGCTTACGCTTTTGCGGTTTCTCTGTAACATGACAAGCTGTGTTTTTGTTTTTGTCTTATTAACTTCAAGAGACAATAAATAAGAGAGAGGACGGGTGAGGGGACGACTCCTTATTTATAGCCGCTATAGCACAAGCGATAACAGGAGATAACTTGTTTTTCAGTACGTTCCACAACATTAAGCGTAACTCTAAAAGGATACAAAATACACTGTCATGTTTTAATAAACAGAACATTGGAATAGCTGGTAAATTTCCATGGTATAAGGGGAATAAAACACTTCAGGATGTGCTGTTACTGGAGAATAATGAACTTCATGGTGGTAACAGTAACAAGTAATTGATTAATTTCCTATAACAGCGTGTTTTATTGCTCAGTATTGTGCTTGAATATGGAATGATGTGTTACACAGTGCTAGACTTGTGTGAGAGAATCTGAAATGTCTCCGTTAAAGCTCTCTATCTGCGAGGACAAACGCTTTGCCTGTTTTAAATCCAGTTAATGTGTGTTTACAGAAAATAAGAGAGAGGGGTCAATAAATAAAAAAATGAAATGCAGAATAAAATTTGATACCTTTTTGCATATATAATGTATAAACATTTGCATGCGTATAGATTATTATATAATCGTCATATTTCTGCAACTGCTGTGTGATGTAATGGTGGTGGTTTCTCCTTTTTAGCTCTACAGGCCAGTGAATCCCTAATGTCTTCTTATTTCATTGTTTTGTTATTAGAATTTCATATTTTGATTCCTGAGCACGTGTAACTCGTCAGTTAGAGGACAGACCCAGTGCATCCAGTGTAAAAAGTCTGACGATGTGTGAAAAGAAGAGAAGACAAGGTAATTATGGAGCTGCTATCTCAATCCCTACTGAAAGGCTTCTGTGCTAAAGGACACGCCTCTCAAGGACGTCCACTCGGGGATCTCGCAGACGCCGGAACCTCCTCGGGGGAAATGCACCTCTACTTTCAACAAAGGGCTGAAAACGCTTCATATCAGCAATAATCCAGGACTTGATAATGAGACCTTCATAACGGGGGAATTAATTAACAGTGACTTTCAGTGGGATTTAAAAGCATCACTTTTTGTGATCGATGATACATTTTTTTTGTATGCCTAAAATGAGGGAAAAAAATGATGACGTGATGTCATCATTTTTGGATGTATCATTTTTTTTTTTTGAATGATGGCATTTGTTTTCTGCTAAATGTAGAAATTCCTGCACTGTTTTTTTTTCTTCTTTTTTTTTTAAGCACTAAAATCAGTTTAGGTGCATTAATCCATCTGAAATTGCATTATGTATATAATCTCTACACATTCTTTGTATTGCTTGTTGAATGATTTGAAATATTACTTTTTACAATCTTCTCTGTATTGTAGATTTTGTATCACATCACACAGAACACGTCAAAGCTGAAACTTTTGCTTTCGGGATCTGAAGGATGTCGAAGGCCAGGTGCGTCTCCAAGGCCGAAATGATACAATGCTCAAATTAAACGGTTATGATTTCATTGAAGAGTGTCCGTTAATTACACACACTCACACCACAGCGCTGTGGCATTCTAAATTCTGATTGCACAGATGGCGTTAATTTGTTTTTCGGCTCTGACATGAGTTCAGGTTTATATTAATACGCTTGTTCTAATACGTTATCGTTTCTATAGTAACAGCTTGCACTGTCTTGTAAGGTGCACGCTCCACATGAACAGATTTATTATTTTTTTTAAAAGCATAATCTTTGATTATGTAACATTTATGGAAGGAGTCTCCAGTGTCAATGCTTTGTAACAGTCAGAGGTAAAGCTGTAACTTTAAGATTTCTGACATCTCAAGGACGGAGGAGTGTACACGTTTTATTTATTTATTTACTTGCAGTTTCTCGGTAACACGAAAAGCTGCAAGAGAGAGAAAAGGAGGCTGGAGAGGGAACGACTGTTTATAGCTGCGATAAGTGGTAACTGAAACACTTCGGGACGTGCTGTCATAGGAAAATAATCAGCTTTGCGGTTGTAACAGTTACCCTGCATCCTCACATCATCCTGTAGTTGATCATTTTCCTATAACAGCTGGCTGAACATTTATTCACGTGTAGGTATGTTTTCATTACTCATTAAAAAAAACTGTTAACGGGTTTGAAATCACATTTTAACGAGTATTTCAACTCTCAAAGTGACGTCGTAACCCATCCTTTAATATCGTTTAATAATTTGAGTATATTCTTCTTTCTGAACAATGGGTAACCTGTGCATCAGTGCTAAAAACAATATGCCGTAAATAACGCTTGACTGCTGTAATGATTGCGTTTTGCAGCAGTTGGGAGCAACAGGAATACGGCACGAAGGAAAACACCGTAGATTGGCAGCTTCATACAACCTTTTTTTCTGACTGAATATGAGTTTTATGACAGGTATGAGTTTTATATGCCATTGAATAAGACACCATGTTAAGTATTTTATTTAAAAATTTATTTATTTATTTATTTATTTATTTTTTTATCGTGGGCTGGTAATAAGCTTAGCTTAGTGACACTTTGTAAAGAATTTATGCGCAAAATGGTTGCAGCTTTACATGGTGCATGGTGGAGTGGATTAGTGGCGCTTAATATATTTAATGCAAATATATTTATGTGTAGTGTTTATTTTTTTGGGGGGGAAATTTGCCCTTAATGTGGCTGTGTTTTAAAAAAAAATGTGTCGTATAAGTTGCAATTGCAAACGTTTTGTAATTTAATTTTTTTTTTTTAAATCACTTTTTGATGTGATGCTTTGTGCCCCGGAAGCTTGAATGGAGCCTCTCAGCGCGTGCTTCCGGTTGCTGGGGTGGAGCTGTCCATGCACAGAGGAGTGTTCAGCTGCTCTGCTTTCAGGTAGAAAGGGACCTGAATTCACACAAAGCACCCGGTTATTAGTCTGCTTTCATTAATTCCAAGCCTCACTAACTCAAACAAGCCAGCAAGTAGTGCCAAGTTCAGATATTTCAGGAATAAAAGACTCTTTAGGTCTAATAAATAAAGTATTAACAGAACAAAAGAAGTACATCACTTCTCCTTCTCAGTTTAAAACAACACCTACATCATCTACATCATCTAGATCATCTACAACAAAACAACGTCTAAGAAAGCTGTATGCAGTTGTGTAGTTTTCCCGAACCTGTGCATGTTAACTGAAGAAAGAGAAAGACATAAAAAAATCTAATATGAAGTGATAGTTAAAAAAGTCTGATAAATGAAGTTTAATAAGTAACGTGTTGTAAGCATTTGTGAGTTAAAGTCAACACTTTCTCACACTTTTTAAAGGACCTTTTATTAGAACGAGGAAGGTTAAGGTTAGCCTTCTCCCGAGTATGACGTAATACTTTGACAAAAAACGAAAAATCGAAAATAAATAAACGCACATTTCCTTATTTGTAAATTAAAGCATCATCTTCCGGCACACCTGCACCACATTGTTAGTATTAGGAATTTGTAATTGTGTTTATTCAGAAGAAGGGACGACAGCAGCTCAGAGGAAACCGTGGTGTTTGTTGAAGGAAAAAATCGCAGCCAGCGGTCACCTTCAAGGCTGTCGATGGCTCCGTCTGCATCTCCATCTTTATGGCATTTTGACTCGGCGTTAGGTTGAAGTTCATCGCGCAAGTCCATATGACGTAACACACCAGGGGCTCGACGCTGAGCGTGCCGGAATTCCACTCCATCCAGATTGATCACTGTGATTGCCGTTTATCTACACACCCTCGTTCAGTAGCACGCAAATGGAACCTGGGCAAAAAAAATAATAAAAAGGGCCAAGCCCAAAATGTCTATCTCCTGGTTATCTAACGCAGGGTTTGTGTATCGAAGAAGTGTTAAAAAGCCATTGCAGACAGAATGAAGTTTTTGGCAGAATATGGGAAGTTTGATTCCGAGTGGTTCGGCAGAGTCGTGTGGAGTGACGCATCACGATCTGAGTCGCGTGATGATGCTTCAGGGAGGTGTCTTCTGAAGATCTGGTGAGGAATGCAATAGTGAACGCATCTCTAGCACAGATAAGCCTGGAGGAAGAGGTGTCCTGGTGTGGGGAGCCTTTTCATCAGCTGCTCCTGGTGAAAAGTCAGTTAATGCTTTGGAGTACAGGAGAAGGTCGCAGGACGGCTTGCTTCCCACCGCTGAGAAGCTGTTTTCTAAAGAGGAACGATCAGATGTTGCTTCTCAACAAGACAAGGCTCCTGGGAACCCTGCGAACACCACCAGAAAGTGGCTTGAGAACAATCAGGCTCATGGTTTGGCCTGGTCAGAGTCCAGATCTACAGCCTAGAGAGAAGATTTGGTCTCACATTAAACACAAACTACCCGGGAAACATTTTTCAGCAACTCATCAACTGTTTGAAACCATCAACACTGACTAATACTAAGTTACTTTATCTATTTGTTTCATTCTGGCTAATTTCCTGACCAATGATTTGTTGTTAATATCATTAAAAGTGTAATAACTTTTTTTTCTTTTTTTTTTTTTTTTGCCCAGGAGCGCATACATACTAAGATTCCTCTACAAATATCTAGAAAAAGCCTCTTTTTGTTATCTTTTCTCATCTAAATAGTGATTTTTTTTAAAGTAGGTAGTCTAATTAATTTAGCATTTAAGTAAAGTCTCTGTTCTGTCATAATATTTTATTCTTTATTTATATATTTATTTATTTATTTATTTGTATATTTATTCTCAAGTTAAAGAATGTTCTTGCTTTCTTTGTGTATTTTTCTTCTTCTGATTTCAGTATTTGGATTAATTTTTTTTTGTTCTTTTTTGCATGATTAAAAACACATTTATTTAGAATTTATTTAAAGTCTAAATTAGTCTTTAAAGTTTTTTTTTTATTCTTTATGTTTACATATTATATACTATTTCATATTATTCATCATTTTATTCTTCTGTTTGTGTCTGGATTCATTTCTTTTTTTGCATTGTATTCATTTAATTTATTATTATTATTATTATTATTATTATTATTATTATTATTATTATTATTATTTGTAGTAGTAGTATAATGACATTTGGCTTCAAGTTGTGTGTGTGTACGTGTGTGTGTGTGTACGTGTGTGTGTGTACGTGTGTGTGTGTGTGTGTACGTGTGTGTGTGTGTATCTGATTGTCTTCACTGCAAAATGAGCATCTGAAGAAAAAAAACCTTGCAGATTTAAAAATGACTCGACAAATACCGAAAGGAGCAAAAGCAGAAAATAGTTTCAAAGTGTGGATGGATTTTATTTTATTTTATTTTTTTGCCTACCTTTCAGCAGTGGACACGGCACTTAATAACTTCAGCCGTAACAAAAAATGAGCCAAAGTTAGTGACATAAAATTTTTATACACACCAAACCATGATAAATTTTTACAAGGACACATTCTTGATGATTCAGGGTCCAGTAAATCAGATAAATCAATAACTCCGTTAATATTATCTCATTTCGTCTCCGTCTCCTTTTTAACTGGTATTTGATAACCTTCAGTCAGGTCTGTCTGTAGAGATGGTGATTAAAACTGGACTAATTACTGCTTATTACTGATTACTACTCTGTGCTGCTCTTCTATTAATCATGAAACATATGAAAGTAAACATTTGAACAAGTTCTCGACAACACAAATGAATTAAATTAACCCCATGAACGAAGTGGATATTTTCGATGTGCCACGTGTTCAGAGCTTCTTCCTGTCCCGCAGACACTGAGCTTCACACTCCTCCTGCGTGTCAAACCTGTTCCCGTTGCCCGTGCAGCCTCCGTACCAGAAGCGGCTGCACTCTGTCTTAGACGCGTCGTAGTACCATTTCAACGTGAAGTTGAAGCACGTGCCCATGTCCTGATCGAGCTGGCAAACATCTGAGCGGAGAGGAGCACAAAATTATCTGCACTATTTATGTACATTACATAGAAGTGAACATGTAGGTGCAGATTTACTAGAGATTTGTGCATTTAAAAGAGAATTACTGTCACAAGTACACTATAGTGAAACTCTTTTCTTCGAAAAGACTGCAAAATACAGGGCGGAGTCGATACCACTGAATGTATTTGCCACTGCAGGATCAGGAATGGAATTTGTTTGTAAATTAGTGCAACCGAAGGGCAGGTATTAAATCCGTAAAAGCTCATTTCCACGGTTTGGAGACAAACAATATGTCATAAAAAATCTTCTTTCACAAAAGAAGTCCAGAAAACAAGATCAGTGCACGAGCAGTATTAAAAACCTGATGTTTTCCTAAATGTTTTTTTTTTTCCTTCTCGAGATTCTAAAATGCTCTCATGTTGTTATGTATATGGCACTAAATAAGGAGTAGCTATGAGGACGACGAACCAGTTAATTAACACACTTTCCTGTTGCGGTACTCTCATTTGGATGGCATGGCTCTTGAGATTATTTAGTTTGGTATTTAATATGCGAATTTCCTTACTCTTGGTACTGCAGATTAGGGCTCCGTTGTAAGTGGCATTAAATGCAAACAAAAATAGAAGGCTGAGAGAATACTAGCTAGCTAGACCTAGCATACCATTGAAATGAATTTCCTTTTATTAAATGTATGCAGAAATTGTTATATATTTTTGTTAAAAGACTAAAACTAAAGCCCAGATGACATGCTAACATTTAAAGAGTTACATTGAGGTATATTGAATTGTCACGAATGAAATCTTCAACAAAAACATGTTTATGAATTAGTTTAACCAATCGTTGGTCATGATAAAGTTTCTGGTGTTCTGAATTTCTCATTAAGGAAAGCTGTTTTCTGTGTTTTCTCCATCTCTCTAGGGATCAAGTGGGCTCTGATGCAGGCGAAACATTGGCATTCTGTCATGTGGGATATGTTTTATAAGCAAAGCGTTAGTGTGTGTGTGTTACCTGTTACTTTCGATGGTTCATCCTGGAGAAAAACTGTTGGAGAAATGAATACGTTAAAGTATCAAAGATGACATGATTATTTACGAAGACGATCGTATAGTTGCTGCTGACTCACCTAATCCCCCGCACGTCTCCTCGCACTCAGCTTCCGTCGGGAAGCGATTGGCGTTCCCGTCGCAGCCGCCGTACCAGAAGTGTGCGCATTTCCGAGTGTTCCGGTCGTAGTACCAGCTGAACTCGTAGCTCGAACACACCCTCCCAGTGTCCTTGTCGAGCAAACATCGGGCTGAGACGCAAATTAAATCAAATTAGACTTTATTACTAAAAGCGGTTATCTTACAAGGTAATGCTGTGCATTTTAACAAATTAGTGTAACTTTTTAGAACATGACTAATAATGCATTGATGCCATATTTTCAGACCTGGGGCACGTTTGTGGTGCCTGTTGATTAATAATTGAGTAACCTACTTAGTACTAATCAGTCCTGAACCTCATGGAACATGGTTTATGTTTACGTAATTTCACAGTAAATTAAGAGTAGCTATGCGAAGCAGGAAATCAGTTACGTATTAAAAAAAGACCAACATCAACATCTCCTGGCCAATCAGAATTGAGAATTCAACAGCGTAGTGATATAATCAGTACATACTACATATACCACTACATACTGAACGGACTTTGAGAATTGGATACGAAGGCATCTTTACAAGAAGACACGTATGTATGAAAAATGACCAATACCCCAGACTATGGAGCCATTTTCAGATCATTACTTTACGTATGTGACAAAGTCTAAATTCAGAGACATTACAAAAGTTTGCAGGTAGTCGGACATACCCTTCGATGGATCAGGCCCGTTTTGGTGCGCAGCGTCCTTTCCGTCTTCCTTCTCGGCCGTCTCACTGTTCACTGGCGTCACCATACTGTCTACCGCAGTGCGTTCTTTCATTGGTTGGTCCTGATACTCGTTGTGGTAAACGTCCTCGTATAGATCTGTGAACACTTCCGGATACGTGTCGGTGTATGCTGTATATCTTTCCTTAATGATCTCAGTGTATATTTCCGGAAGTACCGTGAACACTTCCAGAAACGGTGCCATGGTTTCCTGATATCCGTCTGTGCTCGCTTCAGCGTAGGCCTCGGTAACAGGTTGCGTAGTGATCTCCTCAGGCGCGGGGAAAACGTCATGGCTGACAAGTAGAGGAACGATAAGTGAGCAATTCTGTACTTTAGAGTATGATATGAACAGCGAGAGATTTCCCCCTTAATATCAAATGTACATGTGTTAAGTGATCAGAAATAGAACAGGGACCAAAGGTATCAAGCTCAAATTCTGCCCAGGACAAAAGTTTTTTTTTTTTAACATTTATTATAAGCGATGGGCAGGTATTAAATGTAACCACTAATCTCAATTTGTTCTCTAAGATGAATATGATTGAGTCAGTGCAACATATTTGATGACACTACTAAGGAGAAAACGTACAGCCATAATTTCACTCCGTTTTCCACTTCTCTTGTCTTGTTATTGTCCATAAACTTCTTTGGTAAACATCTTGCGGCTTGCTACACTGGGTGACACGTTTCCCTAGTTAAAATAATAATTATATAGTGGACCGATTAACACAAGACTCAATTCAATCCACAACAGCTTTAGTAAATGTATGCAGAGCATGAGCCCATGTGCCCCATGTGCACTGCTGCGTTCATTTTACACATCGAGTGAGAAATCGCATAAACATGCATTAAATTCCCGCACAGCTACCTTTTGTATACGCTGTGAACTTTAAGATCGTAATATATGTAAGGTGTGCTGGGAAAACCTGTCCGATGTTGGTGTGACTGAATTCAGGCAAACAGCCCAAAAAGATGAAAATGAAGAGAAGCTTTAGCGTAGTGAGCCACGTCTTACCTGCTTGTTGGAGGAACAGAAGGCAACTGTTTAATCTGCCTTCGAACAAAACTGCTGCACTCGTCATTTAGAGAAGAGGGCTTGGGGAAGATATCTCCTGTAAGCAGATAAAAGATAACACTGTAATCAGACGAAAAGAAAGAAACATAGCATGACATTTGCATTTTTTAGAAGCCCAGCTTCAGATCACAAAGCGCTAGTTCGGGACAGTTCCGCACTAGGCAGAGAGACGTGTCTCAGTTATGCACAAATCTGACCTTAAAATGAAGTCCGGTGTGCGATATGGATTGGAGCGAGTGCCACTGACTCTAACTCTTTCTTGTCATTACAACATTTCACCCTTCATCTCCACGGTTCTGGAGAGGTCAGTAATTGTGAGCAAACTGTGCATGCAAACTGACATCGCAGTGCAATAGACGGCAAAGAAGCAAACCGCTTTATCGTTTCGCATTCTGTATTCTTCGGATTTTTTGGCCAGGGCTTAAAGACAATTGCAGGAATTAAATAAAAGCTATGCATAAATCAATATTGCTGTATCTTTTGAACTTAAGTTGCTGACTCTAAAAACAACTCAATGTTAGGGAAGTGTCGTGGAGATGTTTCTTACTGGTGAGCAAGCGTAGGAAGGCTCGTAAATATTTCTGAGCATACTTCCGTTCCGTCGGCCCCACCTGTCCCAAGGGTATATGGTGTTGCTCCACTGGTGGTGTGCTGAGACCTTCTACCTGACTCCAGCTGAATTTTTCTCCCACCGTCAGCGTGACCATCACAACATCGTTACACTGAGAGAGCATGGAGATGTATTTCAGCTCGTCTTTGTCCATGAACCTCCCAGATTCTTCACCGAGGATGTTCAGGACCATTCGCTTCTTCCTCGGTGCCCGTGCTTCCAGGAGAACACTGGTTATTAACCAGTCCAGAGCCGAATCGAGACGTGGTGAACCACCGGCTTGCTGCATGTCTTGTGCAATGTGTCTCTCTGTCACGGCACGGTCTTTGAATGCACCAAGTCCGAACACTTCCTTAACGTGAGAGTTGGGGTAAGTGGAGCTCTGCTGGTAGACACCGATCCTGGCCTTCCCGTCCTCTTTGCTAGGTTCGTTACTCACGTCTACTTCATTCACCAGAGAAACCAAGAACTCTTTCACACCAGAGTACTGATCAGCCTGAACGTCATAAGAGGAGTCCATCAGTACCGTTAGGTCCACATCCACCTCCTCGGGCTCAGGGTTTAGGACTATGCCACACCTCTTGTCTGGGTTACAGTGATCTACAGAGAGAGAGAGAGAGACGGTGAAGTTCTTCAGCGATTTTACTTTTTATTTATTTTTTCAACTATAGAAAGTCAACGGTTTTAAACTAATGACTACTGTTCCGCGCACGTCATGTCTGAAACTCTGCGTTTACAAACTTCCGGCTTCTAAAAAGCCTTCATGCATTTTCTGAACTCATAATTACGTTTTGGAAAATTTAGAAACTTTCTACGAAGCTCAGACTTGACAGTGTGACGTAACGTTAGGTGCGTCATGACACGGTTCGTCATTAAGGGTGTCATAACTGTCACGACATCAGCTGTTATTATATGCAAATTTTTGCCAAGTATGTTCTTGTTAGCATGCGTTTTAAGATAGTTGTCATAAAGTATGTGTAATAACAACTGTCATAACACTGACAATATAACATTTTATGCCACAACACGAAAATCATTTAAAGAAAATTGTCATTGTCAGTTTGTAGATGATACGACAGTGTCACGTTCCAATCAACTGCCTCAAAATACTTTTCCTTAAGAGTACCCTAAAGATAGGCAATGATATGTTACTCATTTGGGGCATCAACTGTCATGACAACTTATGACAACATATGTACCATGTAGACATATATAGACATAGCATTTGTGTAACTAATAACTTGCGTTAATGTTCCGAATTACAGGTGTGTTATAACAGTGTATATCAAGCGTTGTGTGTGAGGGTTTTGTTTTAATATATGTAGCAATTTACCAAAACAGATGACACACTCTTTAATCCATCTGGCTTCCCCATCATCAGTAACCTTGAAACTCCTTGTTTCATCAGCCTGAGAAGCAATAAAGGGAGAAATCGCTGATACAAAAGATATTATTATTATTATTATTATTATTATTATTATTATTATTATTATTATTATATGGGACTCAGTTCCATTGTTTTAGAACTACAATGGTATCTACTGTATCTAAATACATTAAAATGGTTTTATGAGTATACTTTGTACATTAAAAAAAAATAATCATCTACATTGGTATTTAATGTAAATATGCATTTTATTGATCCAGTGCAGATGCAAGGGGATAAAATACACTGTATGGCCAAAAGTATGTGGACACCTGACCATCAAACTCGTATGCGGTTCTTCCCCAAACTGTTGTCACAGAGTTGGAAGCACACAGTTGTATAGAATGTCTTTGTACGCTGTAGCATTACAATTTCCCTTCACTGGAACTAAGGGGTGCAAAAACTTGTTCCAGCATGACGATGCCCCCGTGCACAAAGCGAGCTCCATGAAGACATGGTGTGTGAAGGTTGGAGTGGAAGAA
>CM074976.1:30038025-30057783 GCA_037576825.1 Pangasius krempfi | reverse complement strand
TCTTGTAGCTGAATGAACACAAATCCCCACAGCCACGCTCCAACATCTAGTGGAAAGCCTTCCCAGAAGAGTGGAGCAAAGGGGGAATAAATCTGGAATGGGATGTTCAACAAGCACATATGATGGTCAAGTGTGCTCAAACTTTTGGCCATATAGTCTATGAGGTCCTTTTTTTTTTTTTAAACAAATCCCTGTAAATAAATGAATGTCAGAGACTGCTTCTTCCATTTTCCTGTTTCCTACCTGAATGGCAAGACGAACATTTGGAGCATCATTGAAGGTGATGACTCCCAGATTGATATCTGAAGCCTTGAGCTTCATCATGGCCGTGTTGATGGCTGAGATGTCCTGTGAATCCCCGTTTGTCAGGATGACGACCGACTTGCTGACTAGTTTGCCATTTCGGACGCGTTTGAAGACGTTGTCAACAATGAAGCGTAAGGCCTGGCCCATATTGCGGCGGTTCCCGCTCTTCTGCAGAGAGATTCCCTTGACTGCCTCCAGTAGCTGACTCTTTCGATGGTAGTCCGAGAAACGGATCAGATAACTGGTTTGACTGTTGTAGGACACAACGGAAACTCGAGCTCCTACTGGACAGTTCGTCTCAGCAATGGAGATGTCCTCTAGCAGAGACACGGCTGTAGAACGCATCTTATCAAACGCCTCTGACGTTACATCCGAGGACATGTCCAGAGCAATCACTAGCTCTGTAGGGTAACCTGGACACTGAGTGTGACCTAAACACATCGAAGAAGGAAATCCAGTAAGGAAGCATGAATGTCATTCATTAGAATTATTAGAATGTTCATTTAGTATTCCTCAGGTTCTAGGAAGGTTAGACTGTTGTGTTCCTGAAATAAAAGTTCTTGCAAGGTTCTAAAAATGTCCACTTCAGTAATGATTTGCTTCATACTGTTGTTCACGCAGCATTCCCAGAAAGATTAGGTTAACATTCCTACTATGTTGCTGCAACATTTTCACTTCTAACACCAGTGTTTCTATAATGTTACATTTTGCTTGAATGGAAACGTTGTTTGAGCAACTTTCAGTTAAATTGTGCATCATTTATCGACCTTTTAGTGAAGTTGTGTGTAAATGTTTTCTTTGCCAATCTGAACTATAAATTACTGCCAGATTTGCAAAAGTTTTGCTGATTTTCTTAGTGCTCGTGCGTACGTTAAGTGCCAACATTCACCACTAAACTCCATCAAAGGCAAATGTAAGTTTGGATCCACTGACGGCTCCTGGGTATTTAAGGAGTTAAATAATTGACTGATATCGACATCTAAATTACGGGTAATTGCTGACTCATTAACAACATACTGATCGTGGACTCGGAATTCTGATATAGATAGATGGATTTATAGATGGATAGACTGATCAACAAATGGACCTGTGGTTGGATGGACAGATTAATAACTTGCAGCTCAGAGCGATAGATGGATGTACAGAATAAATGGATGGATGGATAGATGGATTAATGGATGGATGAGACATAAACAGACTAACAGATAGTTAGACACGTGGATGGATGGACAGATGGATTCAAAGATGGATCAACACTTGGACATACGGTTGGATGGATGGAAAAGACACACAAACAGACTACAGCTCGGATGGACGAATGGATAGGTTGGTGGGCAGACGGGAGGACAAACGAATAGACAGACAGACAAACGAACAGGGAGAGATATGACATGGACTACAGGTTAGATAGACAGAGAGACAGAGAGATAGATCATGGTCTTACCTCCACAGCAAACTGTTAAAGTATTAGACAAATTTGAGAATTAGAGAACGAATGTTTCATATTTGCACTGAGACACAGGTACAATATCAGTGAATAATAAATAGTTTTAAAACCATTAAACGTATATAAAATGGGTCAATGTCATGTTTAACGCAGTCGTACTGAGAGACGGGTCAAAGTTCTCAATGCACTCATTATATTTACGTTTTATATCTTCTCAAGTAACACAATAGGTCAGTTTAAAAAAGAAAGAATTTTTGAATAGCTAATTGTGTGTAAAGGTTACAGTAATAATGATCCTCTTACCGCAGTTTTCACGCACGTAATTCACCAATTCACATTCCTACAAGACAGAACAGGGCAAGGCGCTCAAATCAGTTAACCGACTCTGTAAATGCTCACGGATTTGTAGAATTAAAGGTGAAAAATAAGAACCTACAGTTTTCACACTGGTTCCTGGTGATCCTTTAGGACCCTGAAGCACAAAAAGGCATTCTGTAAAGCCAGCTATTTTAGCTGAATCATTATTGATTAGTTTTCACAGAAAATGATTGTGTAGGGAGATGAGTTGTTATACGCATTTACACCTGTTGGTTGAAAATGTCCTTGGCTTTTTTTTTTTTTGCAGTTTAAAGAACCAAAGCAATATGATACTCACACTGTAGTGAGTTACCGGATTATAACGTACACCACTCTAGTGCCGTATAAACTCGCAGATCAGTGCCGAGCAAAATTATACAATAAACACCAGAAATTGCAGGATGAAGCGAGTTGTTTTCAGGTTCAAATCGGCTCGTGGTAAATTAGGTCTAAATAAAGAATTCCATTTAACTGTAAAGTGAGAAATGAAATAAATACAAGTTTTTTTTTTCTTGCCTTTGGACAATTCTTTGATACCAGAAATGCATGCATTGATGTTTTTTTGTACGTTTACTCCAAATGATCTTAACGATAAAACAAAAAAGAATTCGACATTTTTAATGAATCACAATGAATTTTAATAATGTTTTTTCTATTAAAAGCTCTAAAAAATGTGTCAAAAATATGTAATGTATTCTGTCGGCTCCTAATTTCAGTAGGTTTTGGATAATGACGATATCATCGACAATTCAACTGATTTTTATTAGAATATCAGAGGAATATCAGGAAATACTGACCTGGGGTCCGATCATTCCTTTTTCTCCAGGATCTCCAGGAGGTCCCTGATTTCCACTGTTCCCCTACTCACAATAATACAAAACTATAAATAATTACTTCTGTGAACTTTATTACTCTGAGAAAAATCACTTCATTTCTGGCCTCTTTTTGTATATCAAAGCAGTCTTAACTTAGAACATGTGATCTAATCTAACAATAATTATTAGACCTTACCGCCCGTCCTCGGTGTCCTTTGGGTCCTCTTCCTCCAGAGGATCCTTTATTTCCATCTTCACCCTTGATTTGAATAGTGTTTCATCTTTTAGAAGTAATAAATGAAAAACACGCAAAAAAAAGAAGTAATTTTGATCATTTAAAAGAAACTACAGTAAAGAGTGATTAAAATGTACCTGCAAACCAGGATATCCAGGAAAACCAGAATTTCCCTGCAAGAGACCAAAATTCATAGCTATGATCAGCTAGTCATAACCATATACAAGAAGATCTACGTTATATAGCTAAAGGAATAAAACAGAAGATCTCCTTCAGAAGTATTGGAACAGCAAGGCCAGTTCTTTTGTTTTTTTTTGCTATATACTGAAGACGTTTGGGTTTGAGATCAAAAGATGAATATGAGACGGATATAGATCAGAATTTCAGCTTTCATTTCCTGATATTTACAACTAGACGCGTTAAACAGTTTAGAACATGGCACCTTTGGTGGCAGACCACCCAATTTTGGGTCATTGTCTTGCTGCATGATGAAGTTCCTCCCCATTAAATCGAATGCATGTCTCTGTAAATTGTCAGACAGAATGTTTCTGTAGACTTCTGAATTCATTCTGCTGCTACCATCATGAGCTTAATCAATAAAGATTAGTGAGCCCATTCTAGAAGCAGCCACGCAAAGCCCAAGCCATGACACTACCTCCACCATGCTTGACCGATGAGTTTGTATGTTTTAGATCATGAGTAGGTCCTTTCTTTCGCCACACTTTGGCCTTTCCATCACTTTGGTAGAGGTTAATCTTGGTTCCAGACCTTTTGTGGCTCTTTTCCGTATTTCGTTCGCGAATTTTGATCTGACTGATTCTCTTCTGATTCATACTGCTGATGAGTGGTTTACATCTTGTGTAATGGCCTCTATATTTCTGCTTTCAAAGTCTTCTTCCAGTGGTGGATCGTGATACCTTCACTCCTGTCAACAACTGCTGCTGTTTTCCTTGGCCGACCTGTTCGATGTCTGGTTGTTAGTGCACCAGTGGTTTCTTTCTTTTTGAGGACATTCAGGAGCAGTGGCTCTGATAGATTTTCTCTCTTTTCTCAGCTGCAAAATGGCTACTATATGGCCACAATTTTCATTGACAGCTCTCTGGCCTTCATATTTGTTTTAACAACACATGCAGTCTTCACAGGAGAAACCCAGGGCTCAAACCAAGAGCAGACATTCAGAGATATTAATTGTTTAAACAATTAATCTAACAGGGCGCACCCGGGCAACAAGAAACGCCTGTGAGTCACGTGTTCCAATATTTTTGATCACTTGAAAAATGATCAAAGCAAAGGGTGCATTGTTTTAAGTTGTTTAACACATGTAGTTAATTACATCAGGAAATGAAAGAATGAAAGAAAGAAAGAATATGTTTTGTCTTGGAGGTCCGTAACCATCTAAAGATATCTATAAAAATCTACAAATAAGAAATGGTGCCTAAAATATTTGTAAAAATGATTAAATAAATATAAGTAATTTTTTTTTCTGAATTCAGTTAAAGTAAATAAAACAATTTTGAATTTCTTTTTTGACATTTTGGTATTACTTAGAGATTATCTCGAGCTCGATCTCTATGATGTACAATAATAATAATAATAATAATAATAATAATAATAATAATAATACTTAGGATTTAAAGACAGGAAATGTAACAATACTTTATGTCCTTTACGTCCTGGAGGTCCGTAACTGTCTGCGCCCGTGTGGCCCTGTTTAAAAGAAAAGAATTAATCAGAATTGGAAGAATTTGTGATCATGAAAATCTTGTTAAACATTATGCAAAAAAAGATTTCACTTTTTTTTAGTTGTGCACAATACTCTGATTTACTAAAGGACTGTGCGTGAAAAAGGTGAAAACTGAACGCCCACAAATATATGTATACACATATATACAAGGTAGCTTTACTAACTGGATGTTCAGAGGATTAATACGATTGAAGGGCAGGTATTAAATTTGCAAAAGCTTGTTGGTGACCATTCAGGACAAAATAAAATCTTAAATAATGAAAATTCACCAAAAGATATATGCCTTACGTTTCTTAAAATCCAAATTCAAACTGACAGTCAGGTTGGTTTCGTATTAAATATTCACCGGAGCTTTGCTCCTCTGATGCCTACCGCATTTAAACAGAGGCTGTGAAAATGTTTTTATTCCCGTGTGTTGTAAATAGAACACAGTGTCCATCACCGTCTATGCTCTTCCAGTTCTCCCTTTTTTTAACCTTTATCTTGTTTTATCTACATTTAAATATTTTAAAATGAGGACCTACTGACCGGTGGTCCTCTGAATCCCTCTGGTCCATTGCCGCCTTTACTGCCCACATCACCTAGCTGACCCTGAAAAGATTACACACACCCACACACACACACACACACGCTTTGAGAGAAGAGTTGTTATAGCATTAATGGCTATTGAAAAAAACATGGTCTAGGACACTACATATATGTAGTACTACATGTATAAAGTCTGAGATGACATTGTAGATCTGGGATTTTATTTTTTTCTCATTTAAAACTAAAAAAAAAAAAACAAAGTTTTAGAACTTTCAAAAATGCAAAACAAATGAAGTAGAAATATTCAAGATTCTGCAATGTTAACTTGTACAAAAGGTCCGATTTTCCTGGAACACGTGGTCAGACGATGATCCAATGTGGATCGTCAGATTTTGGACAAACTTGTTGGATCCATGCCAGCTGTCTCTAAAATTATAGGGGGACGTACCGACTCCGAAGAAATTCTGATGTTCACGTACGTTTCGACGTTTCGCTCAGGGTGTCATGCTGATATAATAGTTAATGACAGATATTGTATGAAATTTGAAAAATTTAGCCAGAGTACTAAAGTTTAACCAGAGTACAGGCATGTCTCAGATCTTTATGATTCTGAACGTCCAATGTACAAAGTGTGTACTGGTAATTATTATTTATTACTACCTACATATTGTCCACTGGGTGTTTCACTATAAAGTGCTGTTTATCTGGACAGTCTGATTTGACCGAGCGAATGAAATATACAGGTTTAGTTCGCTAGGGACTAGTTTATTTCATGACAACTCGTATTTCTACTGTAATATAAAAGCTCTATCCATTTCTCAAGCTCACCATTAACCCATGCTTTCTTATTCCCACCCATGAACTGAAAAGGCAAGCTCCGCCCCTTCTGTTTGAGCCCAGGAAAATTAGATTTAATTATGTTCTGTGTTCTGGATGTCTCTGTGAAGACCGTCTGTTTCAGTAAGAACAGTAAGTTCCTGTTTGGGACAGAGTCTAGTTCTGTGAAATCACAGGGGAAAAAAACCCCAGAAAGGGTGTATGACATACCCGTGGCCCTCTGCGTCCTGGATTTCCTTTGGCCCCTTTATCCCCAACTGCACCATACAGTCCCTGAGGAGAAACCATAAAGAAACTCGAAATGCTTGCATACAGATGTTTATAGCTGAAGTGACATGAAACCTTTTCCCACTGCATGAATATTAGCGCCAAAAAAACAAAACTAGAACTCGACCCTCTTTCCCTGATCCACTGGCTCAGAAAAATGGTTCCAGTTTTTGGTACACGCTCAAGTTTGGCACCTAAGGGTACTCAGGAGCGGCGCTGCTTGATTACGCTTGCTGCGTACATTTTTACGCAACATGAATAAAAAAAAATCGTTTGTGCAATCACAAGCAACACCATGCGTTTCAACTGTGCAATGATTTTTACAGCACAACCAAAAAAACCTCATTTTTTGAACGCTTTCATGCATGAAATAGTAAGTATATAACGTATAGTAAGTATATAAAGAATTTGAGATGGTTTTATTTACTCAGAAATTGGCACGCAAACTCATATCAGTGTAAAATTTTTCTTCAAATCACTTAGCAGCCATCATGCAAAAGTAAACCATTACAGCTAGAAAATATATTTCAGAACATTTCTTTTGTGAAATTGTATATATATATATTTATTTCTCCAAATATAGTAATTATGCAGTTTAGATCTGATGTTAGTGTACATGGCATTTAAAAATAGCTAATAAGATTTGTTACAGACGGACAATTTTTTTTTTTTACTTGATTTTTTGTGTCGAAACTTTAGACAGAAATGGAGTAATAAAAATCCAGATAAAGGTTATTAAATGAGGTCTATAAAATGAGTGGTGCATTTACATTTTTATATGTTTCTTACAAAAAAAAGCCTTTATTTGATGGTTCGTGTGTTTGATTTTTATAGACAGAAGCTTGAGGTGAAAATCTGAGCGCTTTGAGCTGCTTCATGAAAGCTTAGCCGATATGTAAGGAATAAAACACTTGCTGTTAGAGGAAAATAATCAACCACAGGGTGATGTGATGAAGTGGAGTTACTTCATCAATGCCAATATTATTTTGCTATAACACTTATATTGAATACTGATGATTATAGGAGCAGTTTGCACCTACATGAACTCCAGGCAGACCTTGATCACCTTTCTCTCCTTTGGCTCCACCTCTCCCAGGAGGACCCTGACGAGAGAGAGAGAGAGAGAGAGAGAGAGAGAGAGAGAGCAGAATATTACTACTCAGAAAAAGACATGAAGAGTCCAGTTATTGGGACGGATGACAGCAGAAGGTTTGAGAGTATTATTATTGCTAATATTATTACCGTGTGTCCATGGGTTTGTGCATCGACAGAATACCGTATATAAACATTAATATAAAACGTGTCGTTAGATTTACGCTTTAAGAGTACTTCGAGTCCTCACCCGCAATCCCAGCTGACCAGCGGGACCCACTGGTCCCGGTTCTCCTTGTTCAGTGGAGGAAATCCCCTAAAAAAAAATATCGATTCTTTATAGGATGTTATCATTTAAAGATGATACAGCGAAAACTGTTACACGTGCAAACGATGTGACGAGATTCTCCATCAGATAACAGAAAAGTTGATGGTCATGTGATCACTGTTCTGGGAGACAGGAGTAATTGGGTTACACGGAGTAAAGTGAACTTCTCTAATGGAAGTAAAGAGACTAGAATGGATGAAATAGAATAAAATAAAAACGAAGGTTTAGCAGTCATTGCTAAAAAAAAAGGGAATAGAATGACATAGAATAAGATTAACTATAATAGTATAAGATGAAATAGAATAGAAGGAAATTGAATAGAATTAAATAAAAAAAAAAAGCAAAAAGGGAATAGGATGCAAAAGAGAACAGAATGAAATGTTAGAACAGAAATGATAGAATAACGTAATGGAAGTGCAATACCGGCGTTCCTGGTGGTCCCTTCTTCCCAGGAAAGCCCTATAAAACAGGAGAAGTGAGACATCACTGCACTCTCTCCCAATTCCTCCAAATTTATGTTTGCACTCCAAATAGTTCCCCCTGTGGCATGCTTTCCTGATGAGCAATGCAACACATGACCCAGGCAACATCACGGATCCAAACATCATACACTCGCGCTGCCAGAACTTCACCCCCCCAAAAAAAGATGAGCACTGTTAAGCTTAAACTAAACATCAGTACATTAGCTGAGAAGCTGCGCTCGAGCTCCAGCTGAAGTGTACTTACAATCTCTCCTCGCTCTCCTGCTCGACCCGGAGCTCCATCTGGGCCTTGATCACCCTGACAGGAGGGTAGTCGAGGTTTTTATTATTTACTGCTGCACAATTTACTGTTTATCTTCTTTAAAAAAAAGATGCATGCTCGACTGCTCCAGTGGTGATCTATTTACATTTTGCCTTTAATATCATTAATAATTAAAAATGTGTGTAATTCCATCAATAATACTATAATTTCATGAATAAGATTGACACAAATAGACACACTCACAGGATGGCCTGCGGTTCCCGGCTCACCCTTTGGACCCTGCACGTTGCCGTCTGCTCCTGGTATTCCCTGTTAACCAACATTTAATGCAAAGAATAGAATGAACTGCTTAATATCGATTATTACTCTTTAAAAAAAGAATTGAACTTTAAAGATTTGAATTCTTAAGGTTTTTAATGATCTTTTTTTTTTTTTTTTTTTTTTTGGTTAATGGATGCCCAAAAATCATTATACATGATTCACATTGTAGTCTAGCACACTAAAGTGTTTTAGTGATAAAATAATTTAGCAATCATAAATTGTTAAAAAATAATGTAGATGAATAGAGTATGAATACAGAACAAGTACAAGAAAGGTGATTTATTATATTAATAATAATAATAAGAAGAATGTATTTGATTTCATTTAGCCACTATTATTTATATTTAAATAAGAATTTAATTTGGATTTATAAAATTGAATCATTTTAAATTTCGCAGAACAACTCACAGGATCTCCTCTCACTCCATGTTCTCCCTTCGGGCCAGAACCTCCTTTAACTCCCTTTACACCCTGCAAACAGACACAAGACAGTGACGAAGCAACTGCATGAGAATAAGTATGTAAGTTACACATGGGGGTCAATTATTTGTTTAATGTCCAGTATATAACATGTTGGGATGAACTTACTGGGCGTCCTGGATCTCCCCTCGGTCCTGCCTTTCCAGCTGCACCAGACTCACCCTGTTCAGGACGCAGAATCGATACAGTGAATCAGAGAATCACTCAAATTCATAATGCAGGTCTCGCTCAAGGGCACAACAGCAGCTCTCCAGGCAGGCCTGGGATTTGAGCTCACGGCATTCTGGTTGCAGAGCTAACACTATCTTAACGAATGATATCCTGGACCAGGATTAGCCTGCCGAATAAACTGGTTATGTAAAGAATAAACAAGTCTTAACTAATGAGATCAAATTGCAAGAATCCAAGTATCAGTAGCAGTATGCTGTATTTTAGGGATGGAAGATCACCTGTTGACCGTCCACCCCAATGAGACCGAACTCTCCATCTTCTCCCTGTTGGACAAAAAAAAAAAAAAAACACACTCAGGAAGTAGAACACCAGTTTCTGGTCAAACATTGTGAGAAAGACTCATAGATGGAGGAATAAAAAGCCATCCTGGTACTTACTCGATTCCCAGTGTATCCTATCGATCCCTGTAGAAAATACCAAATGGTACGTTAATGATTTGGTAGAACAAGCCCAAGTCTTTTTTTTTTTTAACAAAGCAAATCTGTAAGAATTCGCACAAGCTAGCTTGTATAGAAGGTTGTAGCGAGAGGCCGGATTATCAGCTTGATTACAACGTGGTGTAAATGGTTTTTAAAAAGTATGTAAACCCAACACGATCAAAGCAAAGTAAAATCTTAGCGCAGAGAACAGGAGATTATTGTATTCCTAGCGTGTCATACCTTGAGGCCTCTTCTGCCAGGGCAGCCTTGGTGTCCTTGAGTTCCATTCAGACCCGGCTCGCCCCTTTCACCCTGTCCACAACAAGAAATAGCAATATCTACCATCAAACACGTTTAAGTCATGGAAAGTGGGTTTATAATATATATATATTTATATATTTATATATATTATAAGAAGAGCAGGATCAGTTCAAATAGTTGAAAACATACTCACCGGGCTTCCGTCCTCCCCAGGCATTCCAGGATGGCCCATTAGCCCTTTTCCTCCCTTTAAATCCAAAACGAAATCTGTTAATTAGCTCAGACATTTGCAATTTTAATAGCGTGTGATAAAATAATGAGTTCTCTGGACAGTAAGAAAAAACTGCTTGCATGCGTCTTTTCTTTTCTTAGTACTTCTTCATAGCTTTTTCATCGTGATAACGGCGTCAGTCCTGTCAGGTAAGGATTCTCCCAGTGTTTTGAGATCTTGTTGATTTTATTTCACTCTATTAAGTGTTTGTGATGTACATCCTGGTGTTTCGCTTCGGAGTCGGAGTTGTAACCCGAAGGTGAACCCGAAGGTCGTGGGTTCAAGTCTCAGGTCCGGCAGGGATTGTAGGTGGGGGGAGTGAATGACCAGTGCTCTCTGCCACCCCCAATACCACGACTGAGGTGAGTCCCTTGAGCAAGGCACCGAACCCCCAACTGCTCCCCGGGCGCCGCAGCTAAAAAGGCTGCCCACTGCTCCGGGTGTGTGTTCACTACTGTGTGTGTGCACTTGGACGAGTTAAATGCAGAGCACAAATTCCAAGTATGGGTCACCATACTTGGCCACAAGTATTCACTTCACTTTACTTAATCCCAGGAAACTGGGTTTACCATACCAAGTATGTGGCAATCTGAGAAAGAACAATAAGTGTCGCTGCCTAAAAAAAAAACAAAAAAAGATTTTTTAACCTGGAATTGGGTTTTTCTGCCTATTACATGCTTTGATCCCTCTACTTTAAGAAACAACAAAATCTGACCTTGCCTATGCTTTCTGACATCACGTTGGTTAAATAAGGAGCCAGTTTAACAAACATGGCTGTAAAAAAAAAAATACCACTCTGTCTGAAAATGTTTTAGTGCGCTTTGCTAACACAGTGAAGGCGATGATTGCTTTAGTTTTCGGTTACGTGTCATAGCGAAGTTAGGGTTAGGGTTAGATTCGGCTGTAAAATAATCAGCGATGCACATGTGCTGTTGCTGACACTGTAGAGATGGCAACGGAACAAAGTTGTCACTTTTGGAAGCGTGCTGTTGTAGGAAAATCATCAGCGGTGGGATGGTGTGATGGAGCTAGAAAATGCGTCAACACCTTCTGACCAATCACGTTAGAGAATTCAACAATGCTGTGGAATAAATGTATGTGATGTGATGGTTCAGTGACAAAATTCTCATTCCCTTCCTAGAAATAAATAAAAAAGAAAAAAACTGGAATAATGGAGGGTGTACCTTTAGTCCTGGGGGCCCAAAGGGTCCCAAGATGCCAAAATTGCCACTACATGTACATGTCACATTGCAGCACTCTCTTGATGCCACTGCCTCCTGTTTGTGTAGAAAAAAAAGAAAAAAATAAAGTCAGGAGAGAAATTCCAGTATGTTGCGCTGTCTTGAACATCTAACTCACGGTAAAGTGTTGTTTAAATGAAATTATAGAAGAATGCAAAGAATTAGTTTGTTACATTCAAATTTCAATATATCCTATATATATTTACTCACAATATATTTCTCTTATTTGAGTATTTTAAGGAATAAAAGAAGCTCACAAGCTGTTCCAGCAGTGCATTGCCCACGTTAAGCATGTTGATGGAAAGGGGCTTGTTATAGCTGAAACCTCGTCCAAATTCCAATGCTTGGTGGTCCACATTGTCTTTCAGAGCCACAATCACCAGCGCATTAACCCCTAGTGCACAAACAACAATAGCTCTGGCCAAGTGTAGGGCAATATGAATTTTAAAATAATTTCAAATTGGTTTTTAAACCAAAAGAGAGATGAAAATAGCACAAATTCTTTTGCCACTTAAAGTGATAGAAAATTTGACACTTCCATTGAATGAATGAATAAATCACTGATAGTAATGATCAGAATGCACTAATAAAGTAGAACGTTCTTGGCTTGTAGATATGATTAGGTGTCCAGTTTAGTTGTGAAATTGGCACAGAGAACCACTATGCCTAAAGAAACCCCTGTAGCTGTGATAGCACCTTGAGGATTTGCATGGAAGATGTTACTAATATATTTCTAGTACAACTTTCACATCAAAACTTAAATCAGTATGTGGAACCATTTGACATTTAGTGTCTTTCAGAAACGAACAAACGCTAAACTGACCAAAAAATTTGCTAATAATTCCTAAACATTTTGCAAAAGATCAACAGTCAGCAGATATTTGGGATTTTCATTGTTTTGGAATGAATATGTACATATATCTGAATTTTGTTTTATTTGTACATTATCCTAAGTCTGTTTAATCCCCCTTAACCCATTAGTCACCAGTCTGAGTTGTTATCGTACCACTTTGCCGGAGGCTCTCTGCACTCGCTTTTAGAGACTCCATTGAATCATCAAATCCATCTGTGAATAGGATAACCATCTGGGAAAAAGCAAATACACAACATTTGTATACAGGAGGCTTGTGCTTCAACTGTGAGACTATGGGACCATGAGATCATGTGTGGTCCTTGAACTATTGTTTATGTCTGTCTTTGTAGGATTTCATTACATTTCTTTATATATGAAATTTGACCAGAAATATTCCTCCAACCCTCATTCAACCCAAACTTGATGTAGATGGCTCACCTTCACTCCAGCCCGCGAGCTAGTGAATTTTTGTCTGAAGGAGTTTAGAAGAAGTGTGTTGAAAGCCGTAAGTGTTGCAGGCCGTATGTTGAGCACCTTAGTGACCACGTTCTGGTCGTACTTTTCAAAGTCAAAATCATCCATAACTTTGCCATCTTTGCCAGAGACAAGGCGGAAGCCAAACTTGGTTTCAATTTTGTCTGCTGCGACGCAGCAGAGTTCACCAATCATGGATAAACGATGAATAGCTGCAGCGACAAGGGACTCTGTGTGTGGTCCTAGTAGAGGCTGCGAGCTTGTCCTGCTTGATGCATCAAATCCAATGCCAATGTCAATAGAACACCCTAACCAAACAGGAACAAACAGTGCAATCAGGTGACCAATAGTGCAACGCTTCCTTACACAGTAATTTATACAAATAAATATGCATATATTTTGACAGTGGAGTTAATCAAAGAGTCACAGATTGCCTTAAAGTGGCTTTACAGACCTCAGTGCCTCAATCTCAATTGATCAAGTCAATGGTGACAATGGCAAGGACAAAAGGAAACCTTGTCAAAACCCAAGACTCACTAGGGGGCAGCCATCTGCCTTCTGCAAGGTCACTTACCCTGTGGATCCGGTACGCTGTCTGGTTTGCAAATGGCTTCTAGAACTTTGCTTGCGGTTATCTTCAGTGGAAGACTCTCAAAGGTCTCGTAGAAAACCCGCTCTTTTGAACCAGCAATTTTGATGAGCTCATGGTGATTTATATCATCTCCAATCCCAATAGCAAATACCTCAATGTTCTTTGCTCGAAGATTAGCTAGTGTACTTGGATCCTCTTTGTCATTAGCTTTGCCATCTGTGATTAGCAGCAAGTTCTGTGACACTCCTTCCTTTATCCTGCTTCCATGCTCTGGCGTAAAGTAGTCTCCTATATCTTTCAGTGCTTGCCACGTGTTTGTACCTTGTTTTCTTTGGGAAATGTCATGTATGCCTTGTTCCACTCCCGCTATACTGTTGTATTTGTCTAGGTAGAAGTGATTCAGTACTTTGTCACTAAACTGAGCCACACCAACCCGCCATCTGTCTGGTGCAATTTCGAGCTTTTTGACAATGTTGATCGCGGAGCCCTTTACAACTTCCCAGTTCTTTTCAGAAATCGATTCAGACCCATCGATCAGAATGACCAGATCTGCCGACTCCTTCTCACACACTAAAAAGAGTAAATGAAAGTGAAATTTAAATAACACATCGAATCAAAAGTACTTACATTAACTTCTAGTACTTGGGTTCACTTTGGTGCAGAATGGCTTTACCTGGCTTTGTCAGATTGCAGAGTTGTTGACTAATTGGTTTATACAGCATTTTAAAAGCCTCGTAGTTGTTCACGTAGAAGGTTCTTTCGTTATTTCCGGTAATTCTTGTGAGCTCAGCCTCATTGGCTCCTGCCGTCCCAATTGCAAACATGTTGACATCGGAACCTGCAAGATCTTCAGGCCATTTTGTGAGGCCAGCAGAGTCAGCGACTGGACCATCTGTTATTAAACATAGTACCTGAGGAACATGCTGAGAACGCCTTCCTCCGTGTGCCGCCGCAAAGTAGGAGAGTGCAGACTTCAGAGCCTGGGCTGTGTTTCTTCTACCTCCAGGAGCGAGCATCTCTGAGATGGCTTCCAGAACCTTGTCCTTGCTATTGTACTGATTCAGAGTGAACTCAGGTTTAGACTGGTCAGAATAAACGATTGCTCCGAAGCGGACTCTTTTCTGCCCGACGTCTGCCTTTTTCACCACTGCTCCCAATAAACTTTTCATCAGTTGAAAATTTGCGTTGTCAGCACCACCAGAGCCATCCACCAGAAAGATTACATCCATCAATTCAGGTCTTTTGCATTCTAGTGAGCAAAGCATTTGAGAGATACCTTAATCGTCATGAAATGGGAAACCAACAAGTTTATGATTTAGATATCTAATACCTGTTGTTATTATTAGAAATCTAATACATGCATCACTTACCGGTATTGCAAATCTTGAAGATAACCTCACTACCCAAGGTCTGTAGGGAATCAAAGTTGTTGTCTAGGTAGACTCTTTCATAAGATCCGGAAATATTAAGCAACTGAGATTTACTAGCATGTCCCAAACCGATAGCATAAATGTTGATTTTCTGCTCCCTAAGCTGTCTAGATGGCTGTGCTACATCATCTTTGGACACACTATCAGTAACAAGTATTAGGAACTGCAAAGTACTAGAACGTTCCCCTCTGGCCTCCTGAAACACCGGTAAAACCTCACCGAGTGCCTTGCCTGTGTAGGTTTTGCCTTTAAACTGCTGGATCGATGCAATTTCCTTTTGTAACGAGTCTTTATCGTGGAAGGCGTTTAAGGAAATTTCCACAGTTGTGTCTGTGCTGTACTGGACGACAGCAAGTCGCACTCTGTTCTCTTTAACAGGAAGTTTTTCTATAGCAAATCCTATTAGTTCCTTTGTCTTTTTAAAGCCTAGCTCGTCAACAGCATCCCCACCGTCGATCAGAAAGACGACGTCTGCCGAAAGATCGTCACAAGCTGTAAGACAGGGCAGGAGAAAGTCAGTCATTTCATAGTTGCAGTATAAGTCATGGCATGTAAAATGACTTATAGTCATCTGTAAAAGGTTTTCCAGTGACCTACCGTGAATATTTTACTTATCGAGCAAGAATAGATCTTAAAACAGTCGATTATTGCCATTTAAACAACATAGAAAGTTTGGTGAAAATGTTCTGAAAAACGTACCTTCAAATGAACAAATTTCTTTAAGGACTTTGGTTTTAATTAGCTTAAGGGCATCATAGTTTTGGACATAAAATGTCCTTTTAGGGCTTCCGGACACATCTTCCAATTCGGCCATGTCTGCGTCTTTCACTCCAATAGCATAGATTGTGATGTTCTGCCTCCTCAGTTCTTCAGCTGGAATGTTCACTGGCGTTCCAACTGCCTCAGATTTGCCATCTGTAATCATGATGAGTATTTCGCGAACCTTATCCTTGCGCGTTTGTGATGCCTGCCTAAAGAGCGGGATCATTGCTTTTAGACCCAAATCAATTCTAGTGCCACCTCCATACATTATTAGGCTTTTCACTGCTTTTTCCACATCAGACTTTGTGTTGTAAGTGTCCAGGCGGAAGACAGTGGTTGCATGGCTTGCAAATTTTACCACACCGATGCGCACCTTATCAGGTCCGATCTCAAACATGTGAAGGAACTCTAAAATAAAAGCTTTCATTTCATCAAAGTCTTCGTAAGAAATGCTCCCTGATTCATCGAGTAGGAAGTAGATGTCTGCTTCAGCTGTGAACCTGCAGCCTGAGTTTAAGGAAGAAGAATGTTGAATAAAGATATTGAATCTAAGAGTGTTTATAATAATGAAGTATTTTCTGAGGTAAAAAAGGTTAGTTCAGCATAATCAGAGTTTACAAACCTTTCTGAAGTGTAATTTCTTTGAATATAGGTATGAAGTCAGAGGTAATGCCCCCACATATGCTTTGTGTTAACAAACTCGACAATGCATTGAGTTTAATGAAACTCTCTACGTTAAACACGAACTTTCTGGGCGGGTAGGACGCAATCTCGTTCAGTTCGTTTACATTAACGTTTTTGATGCCCAGAGCAAAAACTGTAACGCCTGAGCGACGCAGCTCTGCTGCCGGATTGCTGATTTCATCTGCAGACCATCCGTCTGTGATGACCACTGCAATCTGTTGAACGTGTTCGTCGCTTCGGCTGCCTCTTTCCTTGGTGAATACATTGTCCTTGGCAAATCGTAGAGCGGCTCCAGTGTACGCTTTGCCTCTGCCATAGGACAGCTTCTGAACGTATTGCAAAATCTCACTCTTGGTCCTGAATGTGTTCAGATAAACATCGGCCCTGGGAACATCGCTGTAGTCAACGATGGCTATCCTCACTTTGTCGATGCCTACATCGAGCCCTGAAATGGTGTTTATCAGGAAGTTGCGTACAAGCTGGAAGTTTTCAGGTCCCATGTTGCCAGATTCATCAACGATAAACACGATGTCTGCTATGTTGGCGGATTTGCAGTCTGCAGAAGCACACAAGAAAACCTTGTTTCAGCGCTAGTTGAGAATTGATGAGAATCATCACTTTTATTGCACACACAAGTTCAAAACTATACAAAGATTCTAATCTTAATGGAGATTACTGCTACAAGTTATTTATAATCTGCAATACAGCAAAAGAACATACCTTGGGAGATACTGACCGGGTCTTGTGATTCAATCACAGACTTGACTTTCTGTACCACCTGAGGATTGGTTTGTGGTGTTATTTTGTATCCTTGAGTCGGACTAGAAATATCGTCCAGCTCGTCCATTTCAGCTTTGCCCAAGCCAACAGAGATTACGTGTATTCCGTCCTTTTTAATTGTGCGTGATGGCTGAATGACACTGTCGTTCGATTTCCCCACACTGGTCACCAGCAGGACCTGTTTGAAGCCTTGGGCGATGCGACTACCGGTTGAAGTATTGAAGAAGTTTTTGCGTGCATATTCGATTGCTTGTCCAATTTGACGCACGCCTTTAGGCTTAAGTCGGAGACTGCGAATGGATGATAAGATTTCATTTCTGGTCTTATTATTATTGAGCAGAAATTCCTCTTCAACGCTGTTGCTGAACTGTGCCAGGCCGACGTGGTTACCATCCTTATCTACAGCGAGCTGGTTGACGAGTCGTGTCAAGAAGGTTCTGATTTGTTGGGACTCTGGTCTTGATGCTGTACTGTCCACCAGGAACACGACATCTGTGAACTTAAGGGAAGAAGCTAAATGGGGAAAATAAGGAAATGAATTAAAGGTTAAAGGTAAAGCTATAGTATCATTTTTACTCTTTTGTATAAATGATTACTAGGATGTGTGTTTTTTGGTGTGCCCATTCATGCACTTGTTTTTTTGCAAGTGGGCTCTGTTGGTATCCATTTTAAAGGTAAACAGAAACGCAATTTATAGGACCGTTACTGACAAACAGTGTAGTGGAAAGTAGTAAGAAAGGTTTAATGGTTATTTGGCACCTGGAACTCTTTTTTGGTAGGTACTGTTCATACATTTATTCATCTTCAGTAACCACTTTGTCATCTTAAAGGTCGGGGTGGAACACTGGGTGGGAATACACTTTGGATGGGACACCTTTCCATCACAGGATACCATGCCTACACACATTCACACCTAGCGGCAATTTAGAGTAGCCAGTACACCTACCGGAATGCTTTTGGACAGTAGGAGGAAACCGGAGAACCCTGAAGGAAACTCAAGACTCTGAAAGAACATCCAAAACTTAGCACAGACAGAAATCTGAGCATTTGATTAAGCTGGAGACCCTGGAGCTGTGAAGTGGTAATGCTATCCTCGGCACCCACGGGTATTTTGGTAGTTAAGTAATAGGCTCTGTCCATACACAACGTATGACCTCACATTAACTTTCCAAACTGCTGTTTTCTGCCTGGGTGGTTACATTCCCATGCTGCCATTCCCTTGCTTCCCTTACTACAGATATTGTATTTGACGTCTATATCTGAGCATGCCCTGTCAAAAAGGAAAGATATGGTATTTACCTCGTAATTGGTCATCGACAGCAATACACACTCTTCTGCGTAGGTTCTCAATCAGGTCTGGTGAATTTTGGTAATTGTCCATGCTATACAAGAATTCTTTCTGGGGACTGTTAGCAATGGCTTGGAGTTGCACGTTATTTGCTGGTCCAGTCTCGATCACAAAGACAACGACTCCCTGCTTTCGGAGCTCCTGAGCCGGCCCCTCGACAGCATCACTCGACTCCGCGTCCGTGATCACGATGGCAACCTTAGAAACGTTTTGTCTAGCTTGACTGAAGTAGTTGTTCCGAATGAAGTCCAGAGCGAGCCCCGTTCTTTTTGGCCCACCCTTGCGATATGTGATGCTGAGCAGCTTCGCGAGCAGTTCTTCCTTTGTGACATCATTACCAAACAAGAACTCCTGGTGCGGTCTGTCGCTAAACTGAGCAAGGCCAACTCTCACCTTTTGTTTGCCAATGTCAAGTCCCTCTACAAAAGCATGGAGAAAACTACGGATTTCTCCAAATTTGGTGTCTCCAATGGTGTCGGACGAATCCATAAGAAAAACAATGTCTGCTGCAGTAATCTTGTTGCATTCTAGGAGAAAAAAAACATAAATTTACTAGACTAAAAAAGAAACTGTCGTGCATAGATTTTAAATTGTGAATCATAACAATCATTGCAGTAGCTGGATGAGTTTGAAAAGAATATAGTGATCTCGAATATTTCGGTGAAGGTTTTTAGTCATTCAGGTCATTTTCTCATTGAAACTGGACAGAAAACTTCACCTTATCGACAGTTACATGTTGTTAAATTCATTTATCTGGAGCGTCTGTCATACAAGTCCCTGTGTAAGTTGTTAATATAGAAACAACGTGTTAGAACGAGCACTTCGCAGCCGAACTACTGTCAGAGCTGCTGTTCTAGAGCCTTCTGTTCAGTCAGATTTGCAAATTCAACAGCGCTGTGGTGTAACTGAAA
>CM074976.1:30000525-30033025 GCA_037576825.1 Pangasius krempfi | reverse complement strand
CTATCGGTGGCTTGTAGACGAGCGTTGCAGCAACTTTTTCACACGGACATTTTCTTAAAATTTCCAACACTGCCAGATCTCTGTAGTCTACTATCTTTGGTTGCTTTGGCACTAAATCAGCACATTTCCGTCCAAGACCGTTCCAAGCCCGCTGATCTCAGCTCGCACCCAAAGAATTCTTTTACGATGTGGGATTTTCGTCTGTGACAGAAGAATCAGGCTAAAAATCAGTGTCATCCTGGCTTAAGTGTGATTTCCTGACTCAGTGAATGCCACTGTCGGTGTTAGGTGCCGTAACGAAGCTGACATAAGCCTAATCAGTTCAGTTTGCAATCCAATACTGATGCTCCTGCACGGTTTTCCCCCTTTCCACTTTCAACCAGATTTAAAAACGCTAGCACTTTAATCCTTGTTGGAAAAGAGGAACACATTTCATTTCAGTGTAGTTTTCTGAACTATATATGGGAGAAAGTTTCGAAATTTTTACCACGTGAAGGGTTTTTCCAGCCAGGCTAGACAATGGAGTAGGCCAAGTACCCTACAATACCAAGTACTGGATCAGTCCATACAGGCTGAAAGGACTCAAAATTCACACTTTTAATATAAAGCCCATACTAAGAAACCGCAACCACCTAAGTATATAGTCCCTAAGACAATTTGCCTACTTTGGCATCTCTTTGTTAGCCAGGTTAAGTCAATAAAATATTTCCAATTTATTTCTATGTGACTATTCAAGTTTGTTTTTTTGTTTTTTTTAAATCTTGCTATTCATATTTCAACTACTTGAAAAATGAGTAGCGAATAAATAAAAGTGCACATCTTTGTATAAAAGCCAGACAAAATAGCAAAAAAGGAGGAAAAAACGTCTTTTTTCACTGCTAAGCTGCAAAGCTGCACGCAAAAAACCCTCCATGCCAAATCATTTGTAAATTATTGAGCGTTATGTAAGATCTGTCGTGCTGCAGGTTACATTCCAAATATGCTGAAATGGCGTGATGAAATTCATATACAGTATATGAGTTTAAAAGACATGATGAAATTACTGCGGAACCGCTACAGTTGGCCCGGGTATGGAAACGCACACGTTCATCGCTGAGAAACAGTGTAAAAATCTGAACGTGTGCCAGACAGCACTACATTTCCACTATGTCCACTGCACCAAGAATGCAAACAGATTTGAACAAATGAAGACTTCAAGCTGCTTGCTGAAGGGAGGGAACAATTCCGAGAGCGGGATTTTCAGTTAAATATGTTAATTCACCTTTACGGTGTGCGTCAGACTGCAGGATTCATGTCCACGCCGCAGTGCTACGGAAAATTAGAAGAGAATGACTTTGTCAGCTCAAAGGATTAGCTTGTGTGCTAGTGGCCAAGAGGCTAGATCTTAAATCGCAGGACTGCCAAAGAGCCACTGTGTCAATAACCAGTAACTCATCTAAATAAAGGAATGTGTAATATTTTTAGGTAGCATCTCGAAGGCTAGGCTGTGTGTGTGTCTTTCACTGCACCAACAGCTCCAGATTATTCAGCTGCATAGCTTCAGCCCAAATCCCTTTAGTCCAAAGAGCTTTCCATATAAATATTTGTTTTTAAAGAAGCAGGCCTGTGGAGATCCTTCTCAGAGACCAGGAAGAGGAGCAGGAAGCTCGCTGATGATCCACAGAAGGCATGATGATGGAGGATTAGTAGGTCATTCGCCAGATGTGCATTGAGCCTAGCTTTATTCTGTTTAGAAATTCTCATCTAGGAAATCCATTTTTGGCTTGGAACGAACAAAATCCATGTGATTCAGCCAACGCGGCCTTGTGTTAGACATGATCTACTGCTACTGAAAATAAAAAAAACCCTTCAATGACCATCTTATCTTGCATAATAATCACACCAAGTCATAACCGGATTCAAAAGTCAAGTCTTGTTATTTAGCAAAGAAAAAATGCATAACTGTTAATATGGTGATTTATGGAAGGAGTCTCCACTGTCAGCGCTGTGTTACAGTCACGGGTAAAGCTGTCTTTCTGCAGATTTCTGCAGTTTCTCGGTACCAGGACAAGCTGCGATTTTTGTCTCAACTTCAAGAGAGAGAAAGAATAGAGTCCGGTGAGGGAGGGACTGTTTACAGCTGCTGTAACCCAAGTGATAACTTATTTTACGGATGTTTCACAACATAACTATTAATGGATAAAAATAATAATGTGGTGTTTGTTAATAATAAAAAAAATATTATTAGTGCTAATTGCTGCGGTAAAAGAAGAATAAAACACTTCGGGACATGGCAGTACCGTCTCTGGACTGAAAGTGGCTGCGTTACGGAATTTCACACCGGCTTCCAAGCAGCTAAACTTGTCCGAACTCACGCCGTTGTACAAAAACAGTTCTCCGGAAAGAACATGATGTTCGCGTGAATCAAATAACGGAAAAAAAAGTTATTCAGTCCATCACTGGTTGTGCATTTATGCAGTTGTGAATAAGTGTGTAATGTATAATACTCAACGGTAATGCTTTACGAGTTAATGCGACAAATATTCAGTGTTCATAAAGTTGATGGAATTTTAAAAATCCGATTAAGGTAAATGCACAGTGACAGGATCGATTGTGCTATAATAAACAAATAAATATAGATATAATACATAAAGTGATGTAATAAACAAATAAAAAATGAACAACCAAACAGGAAGTAGTAGAGTAGTAAGTAACTACAGCGAAATATATATGGTTTTCATTAATATTATAAAACTTAGCGGCAGTGGGCGGGGCCTCACCATTTCATCCAATCAGAGCGAGATGTTGACACTGTGCGAGAGACACAATTAAACAATTTACATGTTTTCAGCTGATGTAAAAAAAAAAAGAGAGAGAAAGAGACTTCATGAATTTTATTAAAACATAACCAGTATTAATATAAACGGAAGTAAGCGATAAAGCGAGTAAGAGTGATTATTATTGGCATTTTCTGGAGGTGTGTTTGGTGGTAAACAAATAATAATAATAATAATAATAATAATAATAATTCAGGCTGATTAGCATCTTGATCTAAAGACAAAGTTTCTAAAATAGTATAATAAGTTGTTTTATATTATAAAATATTATTTTGCGATTGTTTTATATTATGATAGGAAAGAACAATGAATAGTATGATGATTAAGAAACATGTCAGAGTCTATTTTTTATAAGAATAAAGAAAAAAAATCCAAAAATTTCATTCCAAAAGCATGGAAATAATAACTAAGCTTGTGATTTTTATAATACGTGCCTGATGCTATGCTTAGAAGGTAAAAAAAAATAGGGTTATTGTGGAAAGAAAAAGATTTGAGAGCTCAGATAACGTGACTGTTATCACGTGATAGTAGTGAAGTTAATGCTGTGTTAATGGAAATAATGTCTAAAGGTTTTCATATGGAGATTTGTTAAACTCAAGCGCCACAGCATGACCTCACTGTGTGCCTGGGTTTAAAGGTGCTGTCTGTTACAGACCTGGCCTGAGCGTGCAACGGGCAGAACTTTTCTCCACCACATCGGAGGCACGCGACTCTTCTCCCGCGCCAACGGCAACGCCTTCCTGACCAACGGCTCTGGGCTGATCTCCACCCGGTTCACCGGAGCCCCGGGCACAGCCTTCCTGTTTACCGAGGCATGCGCACGCTCCACTGCTTCACTTCATTTCAACACGTTTGTACTGTTCATCGGATCGTCCTAAAATCATGATCCAAATGATCATATCACATTATCACATCAAGCGGTAATAATATCAGTTTCGCATCAGCTTTATTCCTGTAGGACGTTTCATTGCTTTAGGTGCTTTAGGTGCATTTTTCATGATGTACAGGTCACAACAAAAGCAGTACAACAAAAGCTTTCTCTATCTTGGGATTTTCATATGGAGGTACATTCTCGTTTTTTTCCCCCTCCTAAACCATTGGGAGCTTTTTTTATACACTGTTTCATGCTTATATTCCCGTATCCTGGATCAGCTGTCTGGCTCGCACTCGGCAGCCACGTTGAGTTGCTCTTATTTGTTACAGAGGACATAAACAACCCGGTTGTATTTGGTTCGTATTTGGATAAAGTAGACAATGTATGTTGAAGTGCAGTGATTATAAATAGTAAACCTCATCGACACGGGGTGGCGGGGGGTTGTGTAGCAACTACACAAAAACAGCCAAAAGAAAAAAAGACCACTACAGCGCTCTTGAATTCTGATTCATTTCTATTAGTAACAGTGATTTCTTTTATGTAACTAATTAAGGTTATTAAATAATGAGGGCCAAAATGATGCTATTTGAGATTTAAAAAAAAAAATTCTTCATGTTTTAAACAAGAGACGAATGTATAGCAAAATGACCAATTCAGTTTACAGTTCCATGTAAGGAGTAAAAGACTTCAGAGTGTGCTGTTATAGTAAAATCAATCCAGTGACCCGGACGGTACTGTAAGCGTTACTGTTACCGCTCCAAAGTCCTGAAGTATGCGACACAGAGAACAGATTGAGCTGTTACTATAGAAACGATAATGTTTTAGCGCTAGCACACTGATAGGAACCTGCCGTTTATGTCACAGCTGGAACTACTCTAAGGGCTGTGCTGTCAGAGAACATTAATCCACACCTTCTGACCAATCGGATTCGAGAATTTAGCAGCGCCGTGATGGAATGAAAATGAAAACACCTTTTAAGATGTACTTGAAAATAGAAATATGTGAATTCCATGCATTTGTTTGCACTTTTCTGATGTTATTGCTAGTCGAAGTATCAACGGAAGTCTCATAAGGAGGGGGGGGGGGGGGTCACACACTTTCACACACTGGAAAATAAGATGCAATTAAGAATTTGAATTATCCAGCCTCATTAATCCACTGAAAACACTTGCATTCAGTGTTAAAGTGACTGAGTGTGGTTACAAGGCACATGAGGAAAATGTCGGCGACATACCACGTCCTTCTTCCTAAATTAGTGATGCTTAGCACAGACACCCACACACACACACACACACACACACACACACACACACACACACACTGACGCAGAGCCTCCAGTGTGCTGCTTCTTGTCCCTGCTGTTTACTGCCTTGGCAGAGTTCCACATTAGGTTATTCTTACAGATGTGATCCTAAGCAGATGTGCACAAGAAAACCCGACAAACTCGTGTCTGAAACGTGTACCAGTGGACAAGTTACTCATCCACAATGTTAAATTATGCCCCTGTTGACACATCCGATATACAAAGGCACAGTTCTGACCGAGCCTTTGCAGATTTTCTCCCATTTTGTTTACTGCTTTGGGAGGAATTCTGTCTGCCGAGCTCAAACAACCGTATTTCACTCTCACGTTCACTTTCGCTGCAGGCCTCGCAAGCTCAGCAGAGAATCTAAAGCCTAGTGTGTGCCTGTATGTGTGGGTGTGTGTGTTTGTATATATATATATATATATATATATATATATATATATATATAAATGTGTGTGTGTGTGTGTGTATATGTGTGTGTGTTTGTCTTGACATCAGGTGGTGAAGCTGCAGTACAGTGACGTGCAGGACCGCGTGATGCTGACGGGATGACACATGGCGCACGACGTCAGCTGTAAAAACTGCAACAGCAAGCTGGGATGGATCTACGAGATCGCCGCCGAGGACAGCCATCCTGGAGTCATCCTGGAGAGGGCGCTGGTGAGGGAGAGCGAGGGGTTCGAGGAGCACGTTTTCCTCAGACGCATCCTGAAAACAGGTGCATAGCAAGGCTGCGTGCTGGCTGCGTTTACACCACGAGAACATGAAAGCAGAACCGGAGATCAGTTCACAAAATGGGACGTGTGTGTGTATAATGTGCACACACACACACACACAAACACACACACACACACACACACACACACCCATCTGGGGCTGAAAACTTGTCCAGATTAACATTGGCTTAGATTTATGACCATAAGAGTACACGTGCACACACACGTACACACTCACAATAAAAAATGATTTTGTTTATTTCAATTATGGTCCAGGATGAAAAAATTGACCAGATGGTATTCCAAAATCCGATACATATAAAATAAAAAATACAAATATAAAAGATGGGAATGATCGACTTTTAAATACACAGGCATATGCGTTTAAAAAAACTGTAAAAAATTCCAGTCATTTTTTGATTTAAAAAAACAAAAACAAAAACAAAACAATAGTGAGCACTATGGCAGCAATAAATCCCTTGGTGTTGTGCTGTTGTAGGAAAATAATCAAGTGGAGTTACTGACACCACCCCAAGTTTGATTATTGTCCTCTAACCGCATGTTCTGCAGTTTTTATTCCCCTTACACCACAGCAATTTGCAGACAATTACTTTTTTCTTATTAAAGGATATTATACTTTAATTATAGTAGAATTATAAAGTTATAGTTTTGAGTCTGTGTGTAGTTAAATGTACTGTAGTAGAGCCTCCCATGAAACCATGGGGAGAAACCACCAAGCGTAAAGACGTGAAGACGTCACAAAACGTAAAGTTACAGCTTCACCTCTGACTGTTGCAAAGTGCTGACACTGGAGACTCCTTCCATACACAATAATAACAAACTTCTCCTTCCAGAAAACTTCACCGAATCAAAGATTATGAGTCAGTGAAGCATTTAACAAGGAAAAGGATGGATTCTGCAATGATTGGGACCAAAATAAATGTTACTTGATACAGTGAGTTAAAAAAAAAACATCAAGTTATAAAAGCACTGACGCATGATGTAGTATCCTGATGTGTTTATATTAAATTCTCCTTTTCTTGTTTTTTTTCCTCCCCGGTATTCATGACTGTAAACCACTGTTCTCATACTGGCGAGGTCTTCCTGTATAATATGAGGTCTTATATTTGTTCTATGAAATGATGATTCTTCATTCTGATTCTTTTGTTACGTTTTTTTTTGTTTTTTTAATGATTATTTACCATGTATATTCGGAAACGAAAGTGTTAACGCTCTAACTGTATTTAAGTGTTTACAGTAACTTTCAACTCGAGGAAGTATGTTCGTCTCAAGGCACATGCCCAAGGGTGGAATGTGTGTGGGTGATGCCCATCAAGGACATATTCCCATCTCATGCTCTGGCTCTGGCTCTGCCCACACACTGACCAGGGTAAAGTGCTTACTGAAAGTGAATGAGACATTTATATGCAAGACAGACACATGCATAGCTGCTAAACGGCTTCATTTGTATTTCTCTTATTTGTTCATCACAGTGAGATACATACACACTTCCAGAGTAAGAGTAGCAAAGTTATGCGTATATTCACAGACATAGATAGCAACAGGCTATATACACTTAGAGCAGATGGATATATACATATAGTAGGGGTATGTACACACTCTCTGACGTATAGCGGCAACACATTGGTGGATTCATTCATTCATTCATTCATTCCATTTTTGCAGTGACCAGACCAACACACACGTAGCAGCCGAAGGTCCATCTGAGCCCAGCTTCACCTCACATTGACACGCACCAATTCTCACGCCTGTTCCACTAAGCCAAACAAGCAGATGGTGAGGGTTTGGTAGTTATGCCTCAGGTCCCATCCTGAACAAGCACTCAGTGAAAGGCAGCAGTAGAATGTCCGTGTTGAGGATAAAGCTGAGAAACGCACAGTAGTTTCTGTGAGTGTCTGTGGCTTTGTGAGAAAATGCCACTTTCTCTAAACATAAACCTTGTTTTTACACACAGTACTGATAGCTCTGTAGGATCAGTGGCTGTATAGGAGTCATGCTGAGATGCTGGGTTTGATTCCCAAGTAAAACAAACTAGTAACGTTTTAAACCTACATGATGGTTTCTTAACATTTTAGATCACGATTTTAGCAAGTAGATAATGTATTCACATATCACAGTATAGATACAGTATGTAGCATTTGATCTTATAGTGGCATATGTAGTGTAAATCACAAGTGTGTATATATACACGAGGGCATATATGCATGCCAATAATAGAACATATATAAATATATATATACACACATATATACATGCATACACAAACATATATATATATATATATGCGCACACACACACACAAAATTCATAGCTGTTCATGGTCCACTGCAGCATAACCCCTGTTTCCAACTCTCCAGAAGCCCCAGGTGGGACAGACTGGCTTTTCTCTCTCTTTCTCTCTGCCAGATTTAGTGCCCCACCTGGTTCCAGCACTTTCAGCTCACCTGCAGGCTGTCTCAATCCTGTGCAGTATACACCGCAGAGGGACTCACCCTTAGACATCTGAGCCACCAGCACCTTCAGACCAACATCCTTTTTCCCAGGGGTTTATCTTTTACTTTACAGCAAACAGTGCCAAAGACATGCCCTTATGAAGTAAAATATCAAGGCGGGTCTTGAACCTGCATCCTCACATGGAGGGTACTGCGTATCTACCCACTGAGCTATCCCACTCTTACAGTTAACCAGCTTATTTCAGTGGGTTTATCTTTTACTTTATACCACCTAGCCCCAAAGACAGAAGAACACTGAAAAAGAGTGAAAAAATGCTTGGTTAGTAAGAACAGCGTAGCGCAGAGGCTAAAGTTATCATCACACAAGCCCAGTGGTGGTGGTTCAAGCCTCAGGTAAGGTAAGTCTCTGCATGGTGTCTCATCCTGGTCTGTGTGTGGGTTTCTTCTGGTGTTCACTACTACAAACACATCTGTATATGAGCCTGAAGATAAATAGGTACAGGCTATAATTCAAATACAAACTATTCAGCTATATCTGCTTCTCACAAATATATATACTGACACCTTACTCCCACATGCAGTGTATATAATACACACAAATAGGCATGCTGATTAATCCTGCATACTACACATGAATGTAAATAATAATTAAACAGCCTCATAAGCTACACCTAAAGGAATGCACTGAGCCAAGAGTGGTACCCTCCTTCCACAGTAACAAGCTAGACATACACACAATCCCAATAACGCAGTTACTGAAAATAAAAACTAAATAAACACATCCTTTAGCAGCAAATCTCCAAAAGAGCGGAGTTACTGAGACCTAGTTCACATGCATTGACATTATCATGAACTAAAAGCTTGGCTGATTTGACCAATATGCTGACATAATACATCACTGAGTGCATGCAAATGTTGCAACAAAAAAAAATCTGATTTTGCCAACACATTAAAACAGACTCAGTCTGATGATGAACAGTTTGGGCTTCATAAGTAAGTCCCACAATACTGTATTATTGAGTTCCAGACCCTTTTGCTCCGAGCTCAGCATTTTTACACGGGAGTACACTGGTATGAGTTATCAGTCAAAAAATCCAGCAGAAAACCAGTCTTCCTTCCTTCTTAGTTCATTAATGCCAGTAATGTACAACTCAGCAAACATTAGACAAGTATATATTTAACACCAGTTAACTACCTGCCACAGTGCTGGCGAATACTCAATTCTGATTGGTCAGAAAGTGTTGATTTACAACATCAGCAGTTGATAATAGAGCAGTAAGAGCATAAAATACAATATACAGACGGACTTGCAGTACATTATTGTTTTGGTATTCAGGCCCAGAGACTTATAGGGTGGATGATGTACAGAATGCAAGACAAATAATACATGGGTACAAAATCTTGTTTTTATTTCAGGAAGAAAGAGAATTGTTGGTAATGAAATGTTCTACAAGAGGGCATTTAACATTTATGAACAGAGTGACCAGGGTCAGAGCTTTGTAACAGTCACAGGAAAGTCAAGATTGAAAAAGCAAAGGAGAAAAAAAAAAAGAAAGAAAAAAAAAATCCAAGAGCGCAAGACTGGTAGAGACAGAAAAACAAATGTCATAGAATTATACTGTTTCACCTTCAAGTTAGTCATTTTTTTTGTTAGTTTGTTTTGCTGGTACATTAGTTTTAATTGGCTGTGTTGTAATTAACATTATTCGTCTATTTAAAATAACTCCGTGTTCTTTGTACAGGGCTTTTGTTGGACCATTCACAAAAACACTGGACATCTTTATATACGTCCCATCAGAAACAGGGACATGAAGTCTGCATCCGTCTTTACCAGTTTGTTACAGGTATTAGATTTCCTCGTTTTCACACACCCCATGTGCCTTGTACACACTGAAGCCATGCATTATGTCAGCATTGTATGGTTCAGTTGCACAGGAAGAACCAGCAAGGAGGTGTTTATAGCTGCTTAACTGCAAGTGATAACAGGAACCTGCTTGTTTGACGCTGCTACCCCTGTAACACCCAGCGCGTTACACGTAACTTACTAGAAATCAGAAGCTCCGCCCGCAAGAACACTTAAAAAAAAAAAAAAAAAAAAAACGAAGATAATGAGCACTCCAAATGGTTTGTTTTTCCGTCTTTGGTGCTGGTCTGCAGCAACAGATTTGAATCACTTGAGCATGTAGCGCAACAGTCAAAAACAGCTGCAGGGTGGAACAACTCCTACAAGGAAAACATGGTATTTTATTCCCACCTTTCTGGGGAAGGATTGATCATTTTTCCTTATTGAAGTGAGTCAGTGTGGTCAGGAGACAGTGTGTACATGTGGCCAGGGACGCCAGTGGACCTTACATTACAGGATATATTATGCGTGGGGTGGTAATACAAATAAACTGCCTTTGAAACAAGTTAAGAATCTGAAAGAGCAGAATCTTAGAAGGAACTGCTTCTGTGATACCGAAAAAGCTAATTAGAAAAAGAATACACAAAAGACCAAAAACCACAGGACTCGACAGGACAGACGCCCCAACAATAAAGCAAGCAAAGTAGTACAGGATAACAAAACAAAACATCAAGCATAAATCCGTACGAAATTTCACACATCAAGCATAAACCACTACACAAAAATTATGACAAGATTTGACAAGACATTACATGATATTATCAAGTCTGAGTGAACATGTTGGTGAAGGCAGCTGTGCCGGAGTGCAGAGGTCACAAGTCTGAGTGGCCAACCACCAGCCCACACTTTCACAGATGATCACAAAGTCTCTTCTGTTCCTATGGCCTGATCTGAAGGGTCTGGAGAGACCGATGGGATGAGCCAGAATGTCCCTTCCACGCCTAAAGAAGTGAATGGTCAAGTCTGTTCGTTTCAATTTCATCTCAGAGAAGCTGGTGAAAAGTTGTGGGAAAGTCCTTCAACAGCAGCCTCAGAATTAGAGCAAGAACATCTGAGAGGAGCTAGAGGGGTCGCTGAAGGAGGTTGACAAAAGAGATATTCAACAAAGTGCAAGGTTGCCATGGATCCTGTGGCCACTGTTCCTCTACGAGTTCTGAATCTCTAGAATCACAGCCCTAATGAGGAGGGTAAGCCCATACCTGAGGAGACGGCTAGGTGTGCCAAGGAGCCTGAGCTCCCCCTTTTGTAGGCAAACACCTGCAAACTTAGGTTTCCCTTTGTGTCCATAGAGGAGGAGTTCAAGGTTGTGTGCGCGATGGAGCTGCTGTAGTACTGGACCCCAAACAACAGGAACAGCATTGTAGTCCGGCAGGAAGCAGAGCCGGGCTAGGAACCTTTGCAACTCACAGGAAAGGAGCAGGGCCAGCCGAGCCGAGGGGGTGAGAGAGCAAGGTGCCCGAGGAACCTTCCAGCATCCTTCAACCATCCTATGCTCTCGGGAACGGTGGTACCTCTCAGAGTCTGCCGCTAAGGCACAAGCGGAAACATAAATCTAATTACGACAAAGACATGAAGTCAAATCAATAACACGATTTCACAAGACATAAAAATCACAAGATCCTATACACAACAAAAATCAAAGCACCACAAAGTTTTTACACCAAAATCAACAGGAACCAAAGGCCTTATCTCATACTTGCAGATGTATGAGGATTTGTGACTAACTGAGCTCAGATTGACCGATACCGAACACAGAGCCCAATCCTTATGCTCGTCACAGTTTCAAACAATTTCTTTTTTTTTCCTGATTTCTCAAAAATCGTGCTCAAAAAAAAGTGTAATAACTTTGAGCAAAGCTACTTTGAAAGGACTGGGGGAAAGCAAAATGCCACTTTATTCAACTTAAGGTCTAAAGACAAGAGATTTCTAGGGAGTACAATGATGCAAGAGAGCCCCCTGGTGGCTAACATGTCAAATCCATCACTATGAGGAAAACCAAAGCATTTTCAACAAATCCGACCCAGATGGATATTGCTGCACGTCAGCTAATGAAAATAAAATACATACAGGTAAAAACACCATTAAACAAAATCAGGGCCACAATAAAAGCCCAGAGAACTACATAAGAAAAATGCAAAAAAAAAAATCCACTGTAAAATATTGTTTTGGATAGTTGAAGCTTTGGGGCAGTTCTGCAGCTGGTGGTCCAGGGGATCTTTGGATGATTAATGGCATCATAAATTTCACTAATTACCAGTATATTTTTACTCCATTACCTGTTACACAAAAGATGATGTGGTTCAAAACCTGGTTAGCTCGGGTAAGTTAATATCTTGCTTTAGAATGGATTTTTCCACAAGATCTTGAGCCAAACATGTGTCGAATGCATAAATGCAGAAATAATTAAAGAAACACAAAATTGATATTTTGTAAATGACCATCTCGGTCCAAAACTTGGTTAGGTCTGCCAGATGGTTAAGACTTGGCCTTAGATGGATCTTTCAACACGATGATGAACCAAACATGCATCTAAAACCAACACAAATTATTAAAGAAATGCAAAAGAAGAGAGATCTTTCAACAAGATAATGAGCCAAACATATTTCCAGACCAACAGAGAAATGGTTTAAAAAAAACCACAATATCTGTTTTTTTTTTAGTTGGTTGCCTCTGCCAAAAGGTTAACACTTTGCTACCGATGGATTCTTGAACAAGATCACGCAACAAACGTTTCTAAATCAACGCACAGGGTTAAACGAACATCAGTGTATTGCGATGACCAAAGCGTTTAAAGATTTGAGCCCTGCTGAAAACCTGGGGCCTGGATTCATGAGGATGTCCACATGCACAAACCCAGGAATATTCAGGAGCTCGATCCTCTGCGAGAACGAGGATCCAAGAGCCTCTCCAGCCTTACCTGAATCACAGGAAGGGATTCAGTGCTAGTACTCTTTACAATAAAAGACTGAACACCAGTTCTTGTATTCATGTCTGTGTCCTGGCACTAAGAGAGAGCTGTATAGACCATATTTATGTGAACTGGTTCTTAAGTAGTTATGACTAAGACAATCGATTGAGATATTTTCTACGTTCAGGGTAGACACCAGCGTACACGGTCATGTCTGATCAGGTTTCCAGCCTAGAAAAACCTCTGGAGGACGCGTCTGTGTGTGTGTTTGTGTGTGTACGTGACCTGCTGAGTCACTGTGATGTACAAGGAGTGAGTACGTGATGCGATTAACTGACTGGGTTACATCCCTGGTAATGTGCGTTAGCACGGGGCGTGAGGATCAGGCAGGCTTGTCGTCTTTTATTTTTTTTTTCACGTTTAGGAACCTGAGCCTAGAACAACAGAAATGCAATTTTTAGACTGTTTTCCTTACACTCTTTCTTTTGAAATATTATTTAGCTAAAAATGATGTGCATTACATCTATTATCAGTCACATTTAGTATCACTTCAGCTAGTTTTATTCTGTGTGAAGTGCCCTTGGGCTTTTAAAAAAACAAAACAAAAAAAAAAAACACCATACTGCACACAGTTAAATGCAAATACCGTATAGAAACCTTGTTTTGTAAAATATACTGAAATTACAAGGAAGAGAACAAGACTCTTAGATCTGAATTGAAATAGCACGTGGAATGCCAGGACTGTATTGTTCATACAAAAGCACCATGCATCACTTTTTCACTCTCATCAGGGAACCAGAAATTTTTGGACAGTTGGTTAACCTGTTCATGCTACAACGATGCTGATTTCTGGATAAACAATCGTCGTGTCTGTGGAATGAAGCAGATGGAAGACATCTCCATGACATCAGCAGCAGCCTTTATGTGGAGCTCCCTGAAGAACTGCAGCAGAGCCCGTTCACGAGGTCTCCATGGCCGCTGTTCCCAGAAGCGCTACTGAGAACAGAGCATCCTGGTTTCACATAATCACCACGGCAGCAGTGGAAATGTCCGCAATCATTTTCCTGCTGGCTGATGCAATGGAGAAATGACATCACTGCTCCATGTACTGCTTGTGACGATGCACCATTAGAGCTGATCCAGGAAGGAGCATCAAGGTAGTTAGCACAGGTCAAAGCATGTCCCTCCGAAAGAACCATTACGAACCATCAACAAAAGGTTTCATCAGGAAGGGTTCTAAGCAAAGCCTTTAGGGAGGCAAAGAACCATCAACAAACAAGCCAACAAACGCTTAAAAGAACCCTCGAGCAATTTTTTTTTATTTTTTAATGGGAAAATCCAGGGCAGGAACCGACACTGGAGCTTGCTTCATACGAAGCACTTGAAGGAAACCAGAAACCTTCACACCTTAAAGCATCCAAGAAGACTAAAGGTGTACAGGTGTACCGAGACCCAAGCAAAAACGTTGGGTCTCCTGGATTGGGCTAAAACTTGCCGAGATCTGTAACACTAACAAGTCAGACATCATGGGTAGCTTCTTATCTGTTGTATGGCCACCAAGAAACCCAGAGAGTTGAAACCCTCTATGGTCTTGATTTCACCCATGTGCTTTCTTTTTGAGAGAGAGAGAGAGAGAGAGAGAGAGAGACGGAGAGAGAGACCTCCCTGGGGATTAATATTGAGATCTCAGTAGAAGCAATAGGAACATCGTGCCTCTCCGAGGAAGAAGACTCAGTTAGGCAATGATATATTCCACCTTCATGCCTGAATAAAACTGTTGAACAAACCAACATTCTCCAAGATGTACGCCTAGATTTGTCCTAGCTTACTTCAAAAAGAAAGAAGTCCTCAAAGGAGGATTTCCCCTCTTCATGATACACCCTTAGGGCAGATTCTCTCCAGGTGAGCTTGGAAAGGATTAAAGAAAAATGCAGCATGTTCATGTTGAGGAGGCTGCTTCGATGAGACGAGGCAAAAATGGGACTGAACTAAACTTTGATGAGCAGAAAAACCTCCGAAAATCTTCCACGTAGAGCTCCTATGAAAGTTGGAACTTAGAAAAGCCAGTACAGAGTTCACGATACACAGCTCAAGCTAGAAAGATTACTTACCAAAAGTTATGTACAGTTATTGAGACAAGTCTTATGTACAGATGAGACAAAGATTAACCTGGCCCAATGTGGCTCAGTCAAGAACGGTGGAGAAGAAAGTGGCTATTCATTAATAACCCTGATCTGTGAAACATGGTGGCGGTAGTACCATGTACATAAGTATGTAAGCTACAGTAAGCATGGCTACCAGTGGAACTGAAAATCATTTTTCATTCCAATTAAAAGGCAAATTGTGCCTCGCCCTACAGCAGGACAGTGACCCGAAACGTATTTCTATAGCAACATCTGTGAAAAGTTACATTCCAGACCCAAGACAAGCGCTCAACCTGAAATCTACAAAAGACGAGGCTGTCTCAAATCAAGAAAGAAATGGAAATGAAACTTACATACCTACCAGGAACAGCAGACTTTAAATTCATGTCAGTTACATACAGTACGGTCCACTGAAATGTTTGGACTCGCCATGATTCCTAAATAATTTACCCAGTGTTGATGTAAACACCATCAAATTACAGCTGAAATTCTGCGATTTAACCTCATTGATTGCTCAATAATTTACTGATTATTTATCAGCGCAGCTTCTGTTTATTAACTGATAACGAAGTAGAAAATATCAAAGTTACCAAATAAAAATATGTTGGAGTGCAAAATACGTTTGTAGGCCACTTACTAGCGTAACCAGTTATTTCTGGTTAGTTGTACTTGCAAAGTCATTTCTCTTTGGCAGCGCAAAACATACAGACCTATTTTAAGGCATAAATAAAGCCTATGAATAAATAATGGCCCTGACCTTCTACATATTACATCCTCTAATGATTTGACCTGAAGAGAACAGATCTTCACATATAGCCTCCTCTGTGCACATATATATATACACACATCTGAAATCGAGCCCTAATATAATACTGCTAATAGTAACCTAATAGTTTTATTTCACTCACCACCAACATTTGTCATTTGTGTTTAGTGACTCACTGGCAGCCTTATGGGTGATCATATGCCTTACAAAAAAGGAAGGACTTTCCCCGTGTTGCTGCGTTTGCCGGACTTTCCTAAAGGCCTGGAGTATTGACTTCACATCACGGTGCAGCATTTTAGACCAAATATCATTCCATAATTTCATGTAACTTTTATTTTAAACTTATATATTACTCTTATCTTTAAACCAAATGAAAGTTCAGATGAAAAGCTCTTCAGGGCGAATATTATTTTTAATTTCATAATTAATGATTCATTATAACATATATGTATCATTATAACATACAGCATAGCATATCCTATAATATACTTTATAGTAAAATTAATAGTGTTAAACACCACATGACGTTTAGAGGGAAAATTCTACTCTGTCCAGCGTGCCTTAAAAGAGAAACTGGGATAAATAGATATTTTTCTAATTCTACTTACTTCCATTACACGCTGAACTTTTGAAGTTACTATTTAGATATAGTTAAAATTATTATTATTGGTCCAAGCACACAGTAAATAAATTTGCTGCAAGGTGCATTTCTTCTTGATGATCATGACTTATTGCTGTGATGTCGTCACATGACTGCGGATCCTGTAGTGAGAAGGAAATAGTGGGGAAAAAAGAATAAAATAAATTGTGCTCAATATTGGGATTGTGCTCTTTTAAACCCAGGTTGATGATTAAACTTTTCCTAACTCTGTGACAAAGGCAGAAGTAACATAAAACCGCAGACACTTCCAGTTATTATGTAGCCAACACACTCACTTCCCTTTACTAGAAGTGTGTGTATGAGACAGTCGATGCTTCAAGGTGACCCAAGGCCTCATGAATGTATGACATGTTCCTCAATCGAGACACTGTTCAGTGAGAGTTTGGTGAATAATTGACACGTAGCACTTGATTCTTTAGTTTTGGGCCAGAGCTACGAGCTACATCTCTTCCGAGCACGTGTGCATTCGCTTCTAACAAGCTACGAGACCTGCATTTTGAATAAACGATAAAATATAAGATACAGATACTGCATATTTAACATGTATTGTGCCACAGCGGTTGTGGGCTTCGCCGTGTGCATTAATTTCATATAACAACATGGTCTGGAGTTTGGTGTTCTGCTTATAGCACATCAATTTGCCAACAATTACAAAGCTTAATGTACAAAATATTGCGCATTTTTACAGTTTAGAGTGAGATGTAACGTTGTGGAAATTTCCTGTTCGATCTTTTTTCTCTCAGTTGGATCGCTCTTTAAACATTAAATAAATCACAAAAAAAAAAAAAAGCTACCACAAAAATCTTTTCAGGTTACCAAAAAATCTGTTTAAATTATGTGGAAGAAACAAAATAGAAGCAAAAACATCAGAATGAGTGCATTAATATGAACCTGTTGTTCATGCTACAGACGGGATTACTGTCCGAGCCGCGCCGTTAGATGAAAATAATCCAATCCAAATGATCTAACCAATCAGACTTGAGCATTCCGTGGCACTGCGGTACGGACTGTACTTGACGATTATAGAGGACACGCTGTTCTACACCACGTCAGGCTTCCAAATGACTGAAAAACATTTGGGGAAAGAGAGGACACCAGGCCTTTACTCACAGCACATTCTGACATGATGATAAATGGCCTTTTCCATCCAGCTGAAAAACAATTCTAACCTGAGGGGAAAACAAGAAAGGTGAACATGGTACCAAAGAAAAAAAGTAGTAGCGAGGCTACTGGACGAGCTACACTGGTCTTACAGGCAGCTCCGTGGTAAAAACAGCAAACTTGCCACAGTTTAGGGAAAAGCAAGTGATAGAAATCAGCTGAATTGCAGGAACTGACATGCGGGATTAACTGCAGACACACTTTGGTTAGTTTACAATGCGTACACGGTTAAATTTGTTTTAACGCACTTAACATTAGATTACATTAACACTTGATTACATTAAAAAACAAAAAAAACCAGGTATACAAAAAATCCATCATACTGTACAAAATCAATAATTTGTCTTTTGGGCACGAAGTGGCTGATTTAATACGGCAGTCATCCAATTTGACTTCCCTTCTATGTAGATTACATTCCTGATCCCTCAGTTGTCCTTCTAAAAGGTACAGCATGACGGAGTCAAAATCTGTTTAACCTTTCTTCCCAGGTGCCTCTGCCTCGTCGCTGAGCAAGCATTTCCTGCACCTATAGAAACGTCCCTACATGACCTAAAGGACTACGGTTCCTCCAGGTACTATCACGACCTCGACCAGGATAAAGCTGTGGATAAATGAATACGATCTTTCAGTGGCAGAACAGCATAATTATAACACTATGTAATGCCCAATTATTATATTAACCAAATTCTAATGATAATATAATGCAGTATTATTTATTATTCATTTATTAATGCCATTATTATAATTATTAACATAAAAACAAATCCAGGGTGTATTCCCACCTCACAGCCAGGTGCTCCTGGGAATGAAAGAAGATTTTCATTCCTATATCCATACTAGAAATACTACTACATAATACATCAGTTATAATACTATAATAATTCAAAAACGTTTTCAATTATTAAAATATCTATTACTGACCCTACGATAACTACATAATAATAATAATAATAATAATAATAATAATAATAATAATAATAATAATACTTCTCCACCCACCTCAGAGCCAGAGTTCCTGGGAATGAGACAAGAGAAAATTTTCATTGATAATAATAGTATACAATGTTTTAGATAATGTATTTATTACTACAACTACAAATAAATAATACTATTAAAATTAATAATAATAATAATAATAATAATAATAATAATAATCTGCCCTGACATCCAGGGTGTGTTTGCGCCTCATGCCTCAGCGTTCCTGGGATAGATCCTGGATCCACTTACTGAATATGAACAAATGAATAAACAAAAAAAAGGACTTGAGAGTATATTTCACAGGCAAGACTTAATATACAAATATACACAACATACAGAATACTACATAAAACATACTACTACTACTACTACTACTAATAATAATAATAATAATAATCTGCTAATTCCAATATACAATGATCAGCGATAACATGAAAACCACTGACAGGTGAAGTGAATAACATTGATTGTCTCGTTACAATGGCATCTGTCAAGGGGTGGGATACGTTAGACAGCAAGTGAACAGTCAGTTCTAGAAATCGATGTGTTGGAAGCAGGAAAAATGGGCAAGCGTAAAGATCTGAGTGACTTTGACAAGGGCCAAATTGTGATGGCTAGACCACTGGGTCAGAGCGTCTCCAAAACAGCAGGTCTTGTGGGGTGTTCCCAGCGGTTAGCACCTACCAAAAGTCATCCAAGGAAGGACAACCGGTGAACCAGCGACAGGGTCATGGGCACACAAGGCTCACTGATGCGTGTGGGGAGCGAAGGCTAGCCGTCTGATCCGATCCCACAGAAGAGCTACTGCAGCACAGATTGCTGAAAACAAAGCTGAACGCTGGCTCTGACAGAAAGGAGTCAGAACACACAGTGCATCGCAGCTTGCTGAAAGCCTCAGGCCGGTCAGAGCGCCCATGCTGACTCCTGTCCACGCCGAAAGCACCAACAATCAGCACGTGAGCAGCAGAACTGGACCACGGAGCAAAGGAAGAAGGTGGCCTGGTCCAATGGATCACGTTTTCTTTGTGTGTGCGCTTCTTACCTGGGGAAGACATGGCAGCGTGATGCTCTGGGCAACGTTCTGCTGAGAAACCTTGGGTCCTGCCATTCATGTGGATGTTACTTTGACACGTACCACCTACCTAAACACTGTTGCAGACCAGGTGCAGACATTTTTCCAGACATAATACAACACACACAATGCATAATTCTAAATTTTGTAAACAACAATAGTTATGTAATGTAAGCGTTTATCAAGTCATTAAATCTGAATGTCAGTCTTCTAGAAATCTCTGAAAAACACAGCCATGTTAAATTCATATACGAGCAGATTTCTCCTTTTACTAAAACTTCAGACCTGCAGAACTCAAGGCCACTCGAGCCCGGTACAGTTTTACACGGCATTTAACCAAAAAGTACTGTTTTTGGTATTTATTTTTATTTCACTATTCTAAAATCTGTTTACATTTTTTTTTTCTAAAAGATTTTTAGTCTACAAAAAAAAAGTTTGGTTTGTAATTGGATATTACAAATAAATGTACATATTTTATCCCTGTAAATAGATTTTTTTATTTTTTTTTTTTTTACTTCTTGACTGTACAGCACTTTGAGCTCCCTCATGTATGACACGTGCTCTATAGCGTTTATCATCATCATAATCATCCTCCTCCTCCTCCTTTATAGAGCATTTAATTTTATTAAACAATTAATGACAACATGAATATTTAATACTACTACTACCACCGCCATGCACGGTTGCCATGGAGACGGCACCGCCCTCGTTAGGTGCTGCGGATGTGAACAGAGGGACTACAGAGAGCAGGAGGAGGAGCGTGAAGGAAGGGCGCGCGCGCGCGCGCGGGCGCGAGGCGGTGCCGGTGCGGCTTTAACGGAGCCGCTCGTCGCGCGCTTCCTCAGTGAGCTCAGCAGCTCTGCGCTCCGTCCCGCGCATCACCATGGGGCGCTATAGCGGCCAGACATGCCGCCTGATTTTCATGCTCGTGATCACGGTGATATTTTTCGTGGCCGAGATCGTTGCGGGTTATTTGGGGAACTCGCTGGCGCTGGTGTCGGATTCCTTCAACATGCTGTCGGACATCCTGTCCCTGTGCGTGGGGCTGGCTGCGGGCAGACTGGCGCGCCGGCCCGCGTCTCCGAGCTGCACGTTCGGCCTGGCCCGGGCGGAGGTGGTGGGCGCGCTGGCCAACGCGGCCTTCCTGGCGGCGCTCTGCTTCTCCGTGTCCGCCGAGGCGCTCAAGAGGCTGGCGCGGCCCGAGGCTGTGGACGAGCCGTTCATCGTGCTGGTCGTCGGCTCGCTCGGGCTCGCGGTCAACGTCGTCGGGCTGCTCGTGTTCCAGGACTGCCGGTGGCTGTGCGGGAGGAAGGAGGAGCGCAGAGACGAGTCGTCCGACAGCGACGGGAAGATAGTCATGAACGGCGAAGCAGGTGCTCCTATTTGTGCTTCAGTCTCCATTACTCTCCATTTCACACATGCGATCATTGAAGGTGCAGTTCGGTGAACAAACAGTGCCAAATTTTCCAACATGCTCTCGTGCTCAAAAAAACTAACAACCTTGTGATCACAGACTTGCACGAGATCATTCTCGTGCTTTAAAAAATCTTGCTGTCAGGAAAAGTGTAGTTGTGGGGGGTAAAAAAGAGGAGAAAAAAAAATTCCCAGCATGACCTCGTGCTCAGAAAGTAATAAGCCATGAGAATTATTTTGTGCAAAAACACAAAAAAGGTTCAAATTAAGATTAGGGGCGTGGTATCAAAGGTTAGTGAAGAAGAAGGGGAGGGGGGACAATTTATCTCCATATGGTCTCATGATCAAAACATAGCAACAATTAAATGTGTAGTTTGCTTAAAAATAAAATGTAATATATAAATAAATAAATAAATAAATAAGATCCATGTTCTTAAAAAAAAACTGAATGAAATCCAATCACATTGCCATTGAAACATATTTCTAATGAAGCTGAAGCTTAATGGAAGCTTCTGACCACCATTTAGCATCATGCAAACTGCACACACCTTTCTCCAATCACCTAATCTGGCTGAATTGTGCAGAAATCATTTCTAAAATTACCAAAAAAAAAAAAAAAAAAAAAAAATTTTAATACGTAATTTCATGAATTTCAAAATGGGCAGAACTGTGGTTCTGATGTGCGAGTTGTGGTCATTAACAGTTCACTAAGCTAGGAGCAGTAGTGTCCCGTAGAGGCCAAGTTTACATGCCAAGCATGCCTCGAGGAACGAGGAAAACAGCCTTTAAAAATCTGTAATCTTAAGATTCGGTTACACATTAAACGTAGTGCTGAAGTGCAGAACGCAGATAAATCCAGCATTTTCATTTCAACTTTGTCAGAGTGAGTCAGCATTTGTTTCCACTTTACAGCCTTGTCATTAATGTGCTTTAGTCTTTCAACCCTACTTAATTAGTCACCTAGGGAACGATGCTAAACAAGGGGATGGTCACTGGGTTCATGTGGGGAAAAAAAAAAAGCAATAACCTACATTATGTAACATTATGACTTTATACAACGTGTAGAAAAGCTGAGTGCACAAGTAGAGGCTACGTTTTAAACGCTTAACCCTGATCTGATAGGCAAGCTGTCACCCTAAAGAGCGACGCTAGTTTGGGTGTAGCCAATTAGCAGGTCTAGCACTGGCAATCCGTTGCTTCCACAGAGGCTAGAACTCTTCAGGGACCTCTAGCTAGCTCTAGCTCTCTTGTCCACCAATGTTGCATGCTAAAAAACAGTCTGGTTATGGACTATAATCACTCAAGTGTGGAGCTGGGGACATTTTGTTGCACCATTATGTCCCATCATGCACTAACGGACAAAAGCAACATGGCTACTACAGTGCGACAGTCCAGCGCTCCATCTCGGTCTCCTAACTGTGTATTAGCATTGTGAGTGAACAGTATCAGTTTGATTAGCGAGCTAACATTAGGTAATTTTAGTCCATCACTATGGTCTACCTTGCATGAAGTTGGACATTTCCATCATTTCAATCTGGTCAGTATTTGAATTTGAGCACAGATGTATATTAATGCGCTCATTCTAATACGTTATCATTTCTATAGTAACACCTTCGAGACTTGTCTACCCAACACTCCACATAAACGGATTGAAAACGCGTGTTGTCGTTGATACGCTTAAGATTTCTCCAAGGAGACATTTATTCAACATATATTTATGGAAGGAGTCTCCAGTGTCAGTGCGATAAAAGTTTTCCTACACGGTAAAAAGTCAATAGAAAAAACGGCACTGTTTTTTTTTTAATAGAAAGAAATATTTAAACTATTTATAGCCACTATAATGCAGGTAATAACAGGAACTTGTTTTGCAGACATTCCACAGTATTAAATGTAACTATAAACGGACAAAAACACGACGTTCTTTAATTTATAAAAAAAAATAATGCAAATTGCTATGGTAAAAAAAGCAATAACACACTTGGGGATGTGCTGTTACAGGAAAATAACTCGCCTCGTTACACGGGTGATGCCGTGAGGTGCCGTCACTGATTAGTTTCCTATGACAGCACACCCCCCCAGTGGTTTGACAGAGTGGGATTTGAGTCATAGCTGCTGTGACTAAGGAGAGTTCGTGGAGACGTGTGACAAGTCTGGTTTGTATTTGCTATTTGGATGTGGGTGGGGCAATCGGGTTTATCTGGAAGGCATGAAAACAAATATTTGGGTTAACAACCTGATAGCTGAAGAGGTTACAGTAGTCTGTTTGCCTAGAGGTACAAGGATGTACAAACACACACACACACACACACACACACACACACACACACACACACACACACATGATTCCGACAGACTCATCTGGCAGCCGTTAAAACGTGACATCCCCCTGTCTCACTGATCAGCCGGTTAAATTAAAAATAAATGAATAAAGAAAGATTTGCCATTACTATGAAGCAACCTACATCACCTTAACAGTGGGTTCAACCAAGAATGGACTGGGGGGGGCGGCGGGGGGGGGGGGGTGGCAATAAATAAAAAAATCCACAGAAGCTGTGAGATGATTTAAATCTGAATACAATCTTACTCTGCATGTTTCCACCAAACTGTCCCATGAAGAACTGGCTTCCAAACGAGGTGCTAGCTTACAGGCTTAGCTAAATGTACTGAATTCCTGGTTATGCAAGAAAAACGGAGAACTTGCAGGTGCAGAGACGTTTCTCTTGCGTCGTTGTCAACATGTTATGCTTGCTATGCAGTTGCAACATTTTTACGTGAGCTCCTGGGCCAAAACTGTTTGCCCAGTTCCCCTGGCCTGACTGGTTATTTCTGTACGCAACTCACGAGCGCGAGTCAGATGAGGGTTAAAAGGGCAAAAACCCCTTAGAGAAATCGTCTGTAAATAAAAGAACTCGAAGTGTCAATGTGTAAGTAAAAGAACTCTTGAATCTGTTTAAATAACAAACAAAACGTGAGTGTTGTGTGAATGTTTTGCTGCAAGTGTACATTTTTTTCTAACAAATGCACAGTTACCTGAGAGAAAAGCGATGACGTGTGAAAGAATGCATGTTGAAAATAACCTTGTCAACGTGTCCGTGCACGTGTTTTCCCCCCTTAGCTCCATGTAAATGGTGTGTAAAACTCCTGCGCGATAGCAGCAAGTGCGCTCAGCACTTGTATTCTGTCCATCCACAGGCTCTGAGCTGGCTGCTTCACGACAACAAGATAAGAAGCAGAGTGACGGACCACCGCTGAACATAAGAGGTACGAGCGCTTCGGATCCTCCCGTATGCTTGTGTATCTGTTCCAGCCTGCACGCATTCATTAAACTGGACTCGTGATAGGATCCTGTCTTACGTTTGTCTTATTTTTAGACCGTGGTCTGTGCACGCAACATTTCCTTCCACTGTGTAGAAGCGTGCATCAGGATAGTAATAAAATTTTTGACATCACTTTCATTTAGCATCAGTCCAGATGCTGGACAACAAAGCTGCGTGTATCCTGTACTAACCCCTGCTGTCCATAATAGGGAGACTGGGTTTAATTTACAGATCACACACACACACACACACACACACACCGAAAGAGAAGGAAACTGATGGAAAAGGAAAGGATGAAAAAGAAAGATTTAAGGGAAAGAAAGAATAAAGAAAAAGGACAAGCAAAAGAACTGAGGAAAATAAAAGGAAAGAAAGGATGATGGAAAGAAAGAATGAGAGAGAGAACATTAAAAGAATTGATGAGGAAAAAGGAAAAGATGAAAGAGAGTAGGGGGGGAGAAAGAAAAAATGGAATAATAAGGACAAGAAACGAAGAAAGAAAAGAAAAAAAAGATGAAAGATATAAAAAAAAAGGCTAAAAATGATAACAGGAAGAAAGGTTGAAAGAATGGACAAGAGAAAAGGAAAGAAAGGTGTGTAATGAAATAAGGATTTTAGGTTCGCTAGCTGTTCTCGATGGCTGCCACAAGTTCAGATCTCAGACTCTCCCAGAAACGTGAAGGTGAAAGGTAGAACGCTGATTAAAGGTGAAGAGACACCGTGCAATATGCTTATGGTTCTTAGCCCAGGCAGCCTGGGGCTCTTGCTCTTGTTCTTACTCTTCATTTCCTGCCTGTAGGAGTTTTACTCCACGTGCTGAACGATGCTCTGGGCTCAGTAGTGGTGGTGGTGGCCTCAACGCTGTTTTACGTCCGGCCCCTGCCACCCGACACGCCCTGTAACTGGCAGTGTTACGTGGACCCTAGCCTGACGCTGGTCATGGTGGCCATCATCATGACCTCAGCTGTTCCTCTGGTCAAAGAGACCACCAGAATTCTGCTGCAGATGAGTCCACCTGACCTGGACGTCTCCATGATCTGTGAGTATAAAAGGGCCGGTGTTACATCACGTTTCGTCATCATGGCATTGTCCAGGCTGATTCAGCTTCTCTCCATTTCTCTCTCTCTCTCTTACAGTGAAGGACATATGCCAGCTGCCCGGCGTCCTCGGCGTTCACGAAGTGCACGTGTGGGAGCTGGCCAAGAATCGGAACGTGGCCTCCATGCACGTCAAAGTGACCTCTGACCTTGAAACCTCTAAAGGCGAAATCCGGCGCCTCCATATGCAGATCAGAGAGGTGTTCCATCGACTGGGAATCCACAGTGTCACTCTTCAGACGGAGTTCGCCGACGAGGAGATGGAGAACAGCCACTGCAGCGCTCCGTGCATCTCCTACGACTGTCTAAAGCAATCCTGCTGTCCTGCCGATCCAAAAACACAGAACCCTACCGACCTCCATAAAGTGAACAACTCCCTTTCTTCTGGAGAAGTGGCCGTTGTCTTTGCGGATGGGAATGGAGAGGAGGAACCAAAACAGAAGGAGAGCACGCCGTTTTAAACCTTCAGGTCCGGCTTCTCTAACTAAACCGAGCTTCAACGGAACGCGTGTCCCGAGCACGTCCAGAATGGCAGCCATTTTAAGAAACATCCTAAACGCTAGAACCACAGAAGCCACTCAAATCCAGTCTTTACAGATGAGGGACTGTGTATTTTCCCCAGAATGCACTGCAAGCATACGCATCATTCAGATGATACTCATTAAGCTTAACTGAACCTGGTCATTTAGTTTCATTAAAGATATATTGTTATACTAGAAGCTAGCTGTATTATAGTACAGCTATAGCTACTATATTTCTGCTAAACACATTACACGTCAACATAGTTAACAAGCTGCAACAAAACAAACCAGGGTTTGATAATACTTTTAACATCTACATTAGAGAAATATTCAACACCAAAAAGGAGGCAAAATTTAATTCTTATTTTAACATTTTGCAGTTTTAAAGATTCAGTATAATATTTTTACATCACATCAGACATTTATGATGTAATTAAATGTATAAAAAAAAAAGTTGAAAAGAGATAAAATAATATCTCAGACAAGTATTGCCCAGCCCAACTGCTAATTAGCCAGTTTGCTAGCAGACTCCTAGCATCATCACCTAGTCAGTAGCTAGCTAAGAGGCTCTTCAACATTGCCATTTTTCTGCTTTCAGTCGTCCTGGCCTGCCTTGATCTGGTTCCTACATATACTTTTTTGTTTTTAATCAAATTTAATCTAGACATCTTTTCTAGAGATGAAGAGACAAATCATAATCCACTGCCCTGGCTAAAATCCCACTGCCTCACAAACATGGCAAAAATAACCAACAAATTCTGTCAAACTGTAGAGTTTGGCTCCTGCTGGTTTTTGTCTGGAGAATAAAGCTACTACAGCTCTCTAAAGCTACCCTTAAACATTCCAGATAAATATTACCTCAGACAGGTACTGCTAACTAGCTAGCTATCTATTAGCTAGCCATGGAAATAGGCTACAGTAGTGCAAATTTCTATTGAAGAGCCATATTTCTAATAAAACTCCATGGAATATTCCAGATAAAAATCAAGGAGACCAGCAGAGATTTTCCTCTATTACCAAAAAAAAAAAAAAAAAAAAAATTCACACGTTTAAGAAGATTAGTCTTAATTCTTATCTGCAGATTAGCCAAATAATTACCTTTGTGCAATGTTTGGCTAGCAATTATCTCTTGTAGTGTTTGGGATACACCCTAAAGATCCATACAGTTAGCTCTCTGGTCAGAGAATATGGTTTCTATAGCTCTGAAAAGCTAACCTGGACCATTTCAGCTAAGAGTATAATACCCTTAATTGCTCATAATCATGGCATTAGCTAGCTAAGTACTCTGTATAAGGTTGGTTAGCTTGGTTAGTGAATATGGCTACAAGTAGTAAAAGGACTGGTCTTAACTGCCAACCACAAATTAGCCAATTAATTAGCAGGCTACTGAATAGACGAACAGGACAAGGACCCCAAAATCATTACTTCTCAGAATAAATTCTAGCGAGGACTGACTTTAAACACAAGGTCTGGGATGGAACCTAAAACCTCATTCTGTTAGCTTTTGGGTTGGAGAATACGGACTATTCCAGATAAAAATCCAGGTACCTCAGGGACTAGAAGGATCATTCCGTACTCGTGACTGCAAACTACTGTATTTATTTAACTTGTGCTGTGACTGTGATGCAATCAGTTTCTCCTGGACTCTTCAGGTTCGTACGCCGTTCTGACTGTGCTGGAGAACGGCTAATTTTGTGAAGAACAATCATACGATCGAGACCGATGTGTGCTTTTATGACCTTAAATCTCATGGTGCTGTTTATTTATCCCAGTGTGCACCGACTGGACACCGACGTCCGTCTGCCTTCTAAGTACACGTCCTTTCAGGGGCTACTTTGTGTTTTAAAAAAACCCTGAACCGCAAGTAGCAAAAATGAGTAGCAATAAAATCTGATTCTTTCAACTTTGAAACAAGATACTACATCGTTATTTTAACTTAATACCTCATTACTGTGACTTATCGCAAATTATCTTGTCATTTCGACTTTACATTTAATACAGTTTATTCAATGTTAGCATACAGAATAGCGATTATATGCTAATATTCCAATAAATTTGTCTTATTGAGAGACGGTGCAGTCAATAAATCAAGATATGTAGAAAAATGTGTGATAACTCGAAACATCACATCTCGAGATAATTTATTAAGCTGTGATAATGACATTAAGCTAAAATAGATTATTTCGACTTCATAACTCATTATTTCAAGATATGTTGTCATTATTCCAACTTAATGTCTCATCATTTTGATTACTTATTATTATCTAATGTCAATACATATCATTTTAACTTAATACTCAACACTCCACAATAAATATGATACAGAGTAAGAATTAAGCTAATATTCAGTAAACTAGGCTTATTAACAGATTGTAGATTGTTAATATTAAGTTAAAATAACGATGTGTCAAAAATAACAAAGCACAAACTTTTTGCACGACTTGCAGTTTAGGGTTTCTATAGTTGAATACGGTCACTTTTTTATTTTATTTTATTTTTTTACACTTTTTAAACCTTTTGTAGCTGCTAAACATCTGGCAAAGACATCTTATTCATGTCTTTTAAATATTCGAGTGCTCACTGGGATTATAATTAAATCCCCAAACGGAATTGTTATCCTAAACTAGTTCACATTTTTTTAGCATCTCTATTAGCATTTTTTTTTTTTTTTTTTTTGTAGATTATAATTTTCTAGCAGATCAGCAATTCCTAACTGAGATTTTTGGGTTTTGATTTTTCATAACCCAAAAGACAAAAATCAATATAGCAAGTTCCTATTTTCATTTTCTACTTTCGTTTCAGTTTTTATGCACTGTGTTATTGCCTCAAAAATCACTATGAAGGAACAGGAATTGAACATTCACTTTTTACCTCAGATTCTACAGGAAATACGCCTTCATTTTTAGGCAATGCTAACTATTATGAAATAATATTCATTCATCGTTGTAAAATTCTCTTTAGGGTACCGTTCATTTTTTTTTTTAAGCTGCAACATGTATGTATATTGTATTCATTTTGGAGAGTTCGCATTTGCACATTACTTTGACATCGGAATGTAATGTAAATATCAAAGTGCACTTTCTGTTCGTTTAGCAGCGTAAGGAAAGAACTGTTGCCGTTCCAAAAATGTAAACTTGGCAAGTTATGATTAATTCAGAATTGTCTGTATGTAGCAAGTCCTGCCTTACAGCTCTGCTTTCCAGACATTGCGACAATAGTAACTGGGAATGTTGGCATGAAAAATAATATGAAAAACAAAGTGCTAATAAATTACGTATTAAAGTAACTGAATCTAACTGAACTCAAGGAGTTTTCCCCGCTGTCAGTGGAGATGCACAACAACAAGAACATATTTATAAATAAAACAAGCTCTTCATTATAAATGAAAAAAAACTCTTCAGTAGCTTTCAAATAGCACCAAAGGCCGTGGAAATCAGGCATTTTAGCCGACTTTGGAGCTCTATTTCTGCTACACATCTCATTATGCTTCAGTCGATTGTTTTCAAGTCCCCAAGTCAAGCACTTTGTTTATTCAATCAAACTTTTTGGGAAAATTTTAATTTATTTATATATTTTTAAGATATAGTGAACCGATAGTAAATTTTGTTTACAATATTAAACCTCCGTTCAAAGCGATTCCTTTGATTTTAGTTTTATAAAGACAAAAATGCACATTGTTTTGCATTGTTTATGATTCAGAAATAAAAAGAGAGTCTGTTCAGTCAATATTTCTCATTCAAATTTTGTTCAAAATATTCCGAGAATCAAACCAAATCTAAATCGTGAAGCCAGTATCGTGAATCTAATCGAAACAAACTGCCTCTTACTCATCAGATCACTGATTTAAAAAGTATAACGTTATTTGACAATCAGTTTATTATTAGATTAGATTAAGTGGAGCGTCCGCTGCACAAGTCCCAGTGTAAGTTGTTACTATAGCACTGTGGTTTAAATGTCTTTTATCTTTGGCCTACCTTTCTAGTAAACTGGTCCAAATTAACGACTGGACCGGTCTGAAACGTGATGTCTGGAAAGCAGCCGAAAGTCTTACAGACTGTTGTGCATGACTGTGCTTTTTTTTTTTTTTAAATAGATTCAGTGTTTCTGATGTGTTCTTTTTTCATAAAATCAAATTAATAAAACTTCAGTTACTGTTGCGTCTGTGTTGCAACTGCTAAGCTTCAAAATGATGACCTGAATCACGTACAAACATACAGGAAATATACATAACTAGAAACATAAATCACTTACATCACAAGAATGATAAAGCATAAATAATAATAATAATAAATCAATCCTAACAAAAAATTACATATAAAGAGACTTGATTATAAACATATACAACTCTGATTAAAAAACACACACTAGGGTTCCCAACCCAATTCTTTTTCATTCATTACAGAATCGGATAAAATTCATTCTTTTTCCCTTCTGATACCCATTCCACCATTTTTAGCTGCTATCAGCCCAATACTGAACCCCGGTATCAGATCAGTGTAATTTCTAGAAACAATATAATATTTATACTATTTCTGATTTTCAACTTAAGCATACAGCCATTCATTAAGAATCAATCATTTAGTCCAAAGTGAATTCTTCCATAACCAATTTCTGTACCATCATCATTACAGAGGCAAATTTATTGTTATAATCGTCTGTTTATTTGAACAAAAAGCCTTTAACGCCATTTTCTTTGGATGAACAAAAAACGGTTTGTGCGTTTAACAGGTAGACCCACACACAAGCACACACAAAAAAAAACCCTGGAGATGTTTCATTTATTTTAGCAGTTAAAATGCAACAGTACAGTATGGTCCAAAAGTTCAAGTCCACTACCAAGAACTGTTTATATGTCACTAATTGTGTGTCTAACAGTGGAAAAAGGACAGAAAATGATATTTACGTGAAAGTTTGGGTCTCCAAAAACACAATTAAAAGTTAAAAAGTGTCCACGTTTACATGAAAGTAAAAAAGGTTAACGACTTGTACCGAAATCCTTTTTTTTTTTTTTTTTTTTTTAAACGTAATTATCTTCTAACATGTTCTCTTATAAAAAGCTACAAAATGTAAGGTTAGGATTAGCCGTAAAAAAAAAAAAAAAAAAGAATAAAAAATTAATTACTTATTCAGCAACGTACCCGTCTCATGGATATTCCATAACACAGACTATAAACAGATTTTTTTTTTAAAAATCATCTGACATGGCATGCATTAATAAATGAAATGTTATAATTTCTGTGATATAAGAGGAATAAAGCATTTTCCAGCTGTGCTGTTACAGGAAAACAAGCGCGTTCAGGATGGTAACGGCTTCACGCTGAGCTACATCACACCATCCCAATATGACCCATCGTACCTTATTCCCTAGCTAGCGTGTGTTGCATAGCTCTTAACAAGAAGTTAAAGCCTGACAGAGTGAAACATAATGTGAGATTAAGTATAAGGACAAACCTAACAGCTCCTGATCTGCTGCTCGGAGATTTACTGAGATCCAATAATCACTAATAAAAAAAACAAACCCTTCTGAAACTACCGGGGTCCTGACTTCTGTGGCCTGTAAACATGATATCTTAAACAAATCAGTGAAACAGTTTAACATTTCGCATCATAAGATTAGTGGACCGAAAACAAACAGTCTACAAGTTTACGTCTTACAGCTGAAATAAGCAAAATTATACGTTAAGAGTTCACTTTAAGCTTGAAATGAGGGGAAAAATGTCTAGAATTAGGCTTCGTAATCTTATATTTGTTTTAAAACAATTTAATAAGAAGACATTAGTTGAATGTGCTTATATTTACGGTGTATTTACTTGCTTTTTTATTATTATTTCGCAGTGTGTTCCATCACACAGCTAGGTGTCGGCCATTTTCTTACCCCGAACCCACACCGGATGCGTCTCAGCTGGGCTTCCGTACGGCCATTTTAACCTGATCTGGCAGCTCCAACCTTCAATTTTCACTTATGAGTCAGTCAATTGTGCATTTCTGGTAGTTCTGGGAGGGATATTAACTGGGTAAAGTCTAATAACGAGTGAGATAAGCCTAGTTGGAGAGCTAACAGAAGCAACACCATGGTATCGCTCGTCTTTACTGATTAATCGTCATTACTCACCTGCTCCTCAAGTCCGGATCTCACTTTACTACACAGCACAGGTTCCTCTGAGTCTGGACAATGTTAGTGTTTTCTCTGCTCTAACACACCTGAGTCAACTAATCAGCTAATTAACAGCTGTCCTGGAAGTGTGTGTGTGTGTGTGTGTGGGTGTGGGTGTGGGTGTGGGTGTGGGAGGGGGGGGGGGGGGGTTTTTTCATACAGAAAGAGCTTTTTCTTTTGGTTTTATTTTTCCAAAACCATACCAAACCCAAAACCACA